>JAMXBD010001746.1:0-298752 GCA_024138025.1 Combretum micranthum | reverse complement strand
AATAGATATGTAGGTAGTAAGAAATAGGGTAAGAAAAGTAGAGATAGTGAAATAGTAATAAATAGTAGAAAAGTACTATGAATAGTAGACTAAATAATTAAAGTACCAGTAGTAGTAATAAAAATACGCGTTTAAATGCGAATCTATAATTTTTAGCTACTGAAAAATTCTAAAACTGATATTTTGAAAACCTTATATTTTTACGAATCTATTGGTATTAACGGAATATTTTTACCATCCAGTGTACGGGACACGATTTTGAAAACCGATCCCGTCGGATCCGAAGGACACTAGAATTTTTCGAATCTAATATTTTTAAGCTTTTGTATTATTATGAACTATTATCAACAATTATTTTCATTTCATTATCTAGGATTTAAGAGCACAGGATTGCCGGATCTTAAACACTAGGGTTTGTTGTAAGCTTTGTTGACTTTTAAGGTGCCGGTTTGACTTTCGGTTTTGTCGAGTTATTCGTAAGATCATACAATTTTGGAGTTATGACCGTTTTATATTTTTAGCTAGATATCTATGGTTTATCTTATTTTATTTGTGTTTATTTAATAGTTTTTAGTTCTCAGGATCATTTCACCAAGTCTAGGGTTATGAGTTGACTCAGTTTGACTTTTGGTGAAAATTGAAATTTCTGATTCTGAAGTTTACCGAGGGATTTAAGATCTTATCATTTCGTTGTTGAGCGTTATTTGGATATATTGTCTTGATTTGTGTGTTAAGGAACGGTTAGGTGATTTGATTGATGTACGGATGTTGATTCAACCGATAATTGAATTTTCTATTTTGTTTTTGAGGGTTCGCTCTTTCTCAGATTAAGAAATTTCGTTTTTGATCATTTTTAGAATTAAGTTTTAACTTGGTTCTATTTTTAGGGTTTCGATTCCGGTGTTTAACTCTTAGGATTATTTCCTAAGAGTTATGAAATTTTCAGAAGTTTATGCATATGCATTTGTTTTTGGATTGGATTTATCGTACTGGGTGTCGCCGCTCATTTTTTTAAATTTCAGGTACAGGTGAAGAAGATATAATGTATGATCTTTCGGGATATGACTTATTCTTTTATAGCGAGGATGGCGATAGTAGACCTGACTACCCAGCCGAGAGTTAGGTTTTATATATCAAATTTCTAAGAAAATACATGTTCTGATCATTTGGTTTTGTAGTTAGATGTTTTTGTTAGTTTTACATGAAAAGATTTTTACTGTAAATAGTTTTAGTTTAAGTTAAATTTGTTGGCTATGATGTCAACTTGGAATTTCATGCTTGAACCAGGAGTTTATGTTTTATGAAGTATGAGTTATTAGTTTTAACAGGTTTCGTATCCTATGAGATACCCTATGAGTATTTACAGGTGATGATTGTGTTATTGTGGATAATAGAGCATTTGCATGTCTCTTATATGGGGATACGTGGCGGGTTGTAATGCCTTATTTTAGGGTGTTACAGAAACCATGAATTATTTGAGTCCTTTTTGATTTCTTAAGATTTTATCTTGTTGCTTCTTCAATGATTTCAATTCCATAGTTAACTATTGGAGAGATTAAACTGAAGTATTGTCTTCGTGGCCAGTGGATTGAGTTGGATCATCATCAAAAGTAGAAACTTTGGAAATGCCCCATTGAACCATAGTACGACCAGTCATGGAAAATGAGATACAAGCAAAATCACTTAGCTCCTCAGATGGAAGAATACCCATATTTTTTAATATTCTTATGATAAAAGCTCCATAAACGACACCATGATTAGATCCTTTTGTCTGGTGGCGAATAGCAAAAGCAAGTTGAATTACCACATTGACTCTAGTACCAGTCATCATGCTATACATGGCAAACAAATCTTGTTGGCTCATCACACTAGTGCTGTAAATTCTACCATTCAGAAAATGAACAAGAAGCCAATGAAGTATGCATGCACTAATCCATTGAACGTGACTTCCTCGTGATGTAGATGAATTATTAGGTCCCTTGGTAGAAATGGAATGCCAAAAAGCATTCAGAACATTTGGCTGATCCCATGTATTTTGAAGATGTTGAAAATCATCATCTTGCATCTGCTCATCGGTATAGAGACTGGATAAGGGAAAGCGGTTTTAAAAGACGAAAGGACTTCCAAAGTAACTCCATTGTAGGTCTTCTCTTTGATACTAAACAATTGCTCCCAAGCTAGATCAGCAAAAGATTTTTGAAAGTCTGGGGCTAGTCCATATGCTCTCATGACAGGCCAATTAAAAACGTCATTGGGCTTGAAAATTTTGGTGGTGACCATCTCGTTAAATTTTTGTTTATGTTCCTTAGTTAAGTTTGGTGGCGGTCTTGGTGTACTACTAGATCCAGCACCTAAAGTCCTAGGACATTTTTTTTAGCAACTGTTTTCTTACCCATTTGTGAAATAATACAGATAATCTATGAGTTCATTATAGAAAAACTTGGTTAAGACAATTTCAAAAGTCATTCAATCATGATGAAGTTGATGCAAAAGCTTAAGAGGACTTCACAGTTTAGGATGAAAACAATGTTCAGCTTAACAAGCAATTGGTGTTTTAAACAAGAATTCATGAATTTAAGATCAAATTCAAAAATAAAGAAATGAGAATCTAAAACAACATGAGTAGCAACATTCCAAAACATGATAGCTTCCCATGATAACCAATCCAATTGAAAATAAGGCTTAAGAAGCAGACCAAATCTAAGTGTGTGAAGAATTTAACAATCAAAAATGGTTCAAGACATCTTTAAGAAAGCTATAAAAGTTTCCATTAATAAGAAACCAAAATCTAACTAACATGAAACCCTTCCATCATCGTATAGCTTGAAACCCATTTATAATCATCCAAGCATGAAACCCATTCGTTCTTTCAAACATCAATCCACATCAGTATAGCCACTCAAGGTCAACAAGAAAAAAAAAAAAAAAAACCAAGATCATGGATACCAAGGACATTTTCGAGAGACCCACAATTTTATATTAGGAAGCAACCCAATTTAGCCAAACAAGAATTAACAAGATGACAACCAAATAGGAGGAAATCAAGTGATAATCAGGATCAAAGCATCATAAATCCAAATAAGCATGATCCCAACCACTAAAATGCAACAAAACTCAACAATTGAACGATTTATGAGATAAATCACTGACCTCAATAAGTTCATAAAATGAAAACGAAAAAGAAAACAGCAGAGACATACCTTTAATGGATCCTTAAGGAAAAAGAATTGAAGAGATGATGAATTTCTTCATGAAAGGAAAAGGATTAGAGAAAAGAGAGAAATATGGGTGTAAAAGAGAACCAATGCATGTTTTGAAAGATGAGTTTAAGAGCAGAAGGAGAAACACCCATATGTAAATTATATTAAATTTTTTTTTCTTTTCTGCATAGACCCCTACATGTTTGAAAACACCCTTGTATCCAACCCTGTTGCATGCGCTAGAGTGAATGGAGCGGGAGCTAGAGCGTGAAACAGGCCGTGATACACCCTATTGCATGGCCCGTTATGCTTGCTACAATGGGTTGCATAGTTGAAGTTTTGCGACAGTGATAAAAACACTTGTCTAGACCCCGTTGTGTTTGTTGGATGATATTGTGCACTATTGTTAGTGTAAAACGGCCAAGACAATGCCCCTATATCACCATCTGTTGTGCTCTCCGGAACTCTCTGCTTGTGAGTTTGGTATCAATACAAGCGATAAAACACCCTTATATCATGGCCCGTTGTGCTCACTGAATTTACCTAAGAATCACTAATCTAATACATGATGAAAAACATCTTGTGGGATGCTCTGCAAATCCAATACAATGAAAAACATCACTCTCACTCTAAACTTGAATAAACTAACAAAGAAAAAAAAGAAAAAGAAATAGTTAGAGATTAGACATGGGTTACCTCCCATGAAGCGCTGTTGTTTAATGTCGTTAGCTCGACTTATTGAAGATGATTGACTCAGACGGAAGCAAGGAAATGAAGTTCTTCTTTGTCTTGAAAAATATGAGATCTACCAAAATAGAGTGAGTCTTTGGGCATTCACTTTGAATGAACTTTTTTCGAAATTTTCTAACTTAACTGTCCCTTATGGAAAAACTTTCTTAACTTGAAATGAGTCCAAACCATCAGGATTTGAGTTTTCCCGGAAATAACTTTAGTCTAGGGTTGGAACGGAGGACTGAATCACTTTCTTTGAACTGTCTTGAGTGCAAAATCCTAGAATCATGGTATCTTTTTGTCCGCCCGAAAGGGTACCCTAAACGCGACAGTCCACCACACCCGATATTTAAACTTAAGTATGACAACCTTAGTCATCCCATGAGTTTACATATGTGTGTAAGGTGTTACTCACAAACTTTTAGGATCACACTTTGATTTGAGTAGTCTTAAGAAAAGGCATATAAGCATTAAGAATATAAATCACAACAAGATAAATAGTTAAACTTTACAAAAGCCAAGGGGACATACCCCGCCAAAATAATAGGTCTACATCATTTAGCTCCAATTACACATATCTGAATTACTTTAAAGAGATTTTCCTAGAAGTCCACGCCTATACTAGGTCCAAACTTCCTCAAAAGCTCTTAATCCAATGTAGTAAACCTGTACAAAGTGTCCTCTCGGAACATCCAAAATAGGAACACTGTAAGCCTCGGAAAATTTCAGTAAATAATTTTAAGATGAACTTCAAAAATAAACCCTAAAAATCACTCCAAATTAAAACCGAATTTTGACAAGTCCTAAACCATGAATGAATCCAAAAATTTCTTAATTATGAGAAAATGAAAATCCTCGAAAATAAAATAAGAATTCAGTGGTCTTCAAATTCAAAACCACTACGTACGAAAAATTTCATATTTAACTCCGACTTATAAAAACGGGTAATATAAAGCCCAAAAACAAATTATTAAAAAAGTAAATAACGATTAACTTTCGAAAATGAAACCCAATTCAAAAATTCCGAAAACGTTAAAAGATAATAAATACTTACGAAAAGTAAAATTTAAAATAAACTTCTCAAATTAAATATGCTGTATGAACATAAATATCAGTTTCCAAATTGGCAAAGGTCTAAACCGAAAAATCACCCGGAAACCCTAACCGGAATACAATAGTGTAAGTCCGGCAATCTAGTGCCCCTAACCCTAGAGGCCGAGATGTAGTTTAAATATATACAATAGCTCATAGTAATATAAGTTTGTGTAAAAATATCAGATTGGTAAATTTTTGACCTATTTCGAACCCGTTCGGATACAGACTTCGAAAAGCGTGTCCTGGGGCTCGAGATATAAAAAATATACCAATAGTACCGTTAGACTCGTAATTTCATAAGATTTCTAAATATATCAGTTATATAATTTTTCGGGTTATAAAAGTTACAGTTATAACCTTTTTATCGTATTTCCATTATTACCGGTAATTGAGTCGTCTTTTGCACTATTCATTTTTATTTCATTACAAAATTTTATTATTTTTATAAAGCCTTATTTTTTAGATAAATATTTTATATGTTATAGAAAATTTTGTTTTTCTAAAATTTAATTCGTTTCGGGTCTTTACGGGATCAGATTCTGTTTAAGATCCGATACTAAAAATAAAATAAATTAATTTAATAATTGGAAAATATTTTAAAAATATTTTATTTTCATAAAATAATTTTTTAGAATTTTTCGGGTTATAAAAATATCATTTATAGCCCATATTCGCGTATTTTGATCATACCGGTAACATATTTATTAAATTACTAAAATAATTCAAATAATTATTTAATTTTAATTATGAAAAATCTGCTACAATTATTTGGAATAATTTTTCTAATTTTCTTTTATTTTGTTTTATTTTATTAAAAAGGTACTCTTACAACCCATACAAGTACACCTTACACATATCACTTCCTTTTCACTTCAATCTTTCTACACAATATTCCATACTTCATGGCAGAATTTTTGACCCATATTTGCTGCCATTGTCCTTTTATTTAATCCTAATTTGACTAAAATAATTATTTTCCACTCCTTCTTAAAGAAGCTACACACACCATTTATTACACAATTTAATTTCAAGTCAAATTTTCACAAATTCCTCTCTCTCTCTTCTCTCTTCACGTGGAAAGCTCCCCAAATCTGCCTTGTTTATTTTTTTTACTCCTTCAATTAATTAAAACACATTTAATACACTCCTTTTCTCTCTCCTTCATTTACTCATCTTTCCTCTTTCATTCCTTAACCTTTTCTCTCTATTTTTCCTCTCTTTCTTTCTTCTTTCTCTCTTGTTCTTACAAAAACCTTGCTGCCCCTATTTTTTTTTGGAGCTCCCACACATATTTCTTGAAGATTTCTTAAGTAAACCTTCTTTTTAAGCCTCCATAGGTGATATAGGTAAAGTATAATGAGTGTTTCATGCATCAAATGACATTTCATTAGCTTAAAAGCTAAGGATGATGATGCCAAGAATGAAACACTCCTCTTCTCCATTATTATTATCTTGTATTGTTATTATTTTCTTGTTTAAAGTTGTTATATTTTGTAGATCTAACTTTTTATAGCTTTGATTTTTGTTCATGCCATAGATCTTGTATTTAAGTTGTTATTTTTGTTATTCTTTATGACTTATGCATAGATCTAGCATCCACATGTCTATCTTAGTGATTCATGCATTTAAAACTAGTTTAGAAGACTAGATCTAAAGTTTTGAGTTCATAGATGCATTAGATCTTTGTTTATGTCCATGAACAACTTGCTATAATATGATGATGGTAGGAAAGTTATAGGAAACTCAAGATCTATTTTATTTTCAAGCAAAATGATTTTTGAAAATTCGGATGAAAATGGGACTATATTTAGAAAAGTGATTTTTCAACTTCAAAATGTATATTTTTCATTTAAAATGAAGGGCTTAGGGTAT
Organism: Combretum micranthum; assembly: GCA_024138025.1. Classification (NCBI taxonomy): domain Eukaryota; kingdom Viridiplantae; phylum Streptophyta; class Magnoliopsida; order Myrtales; family Combretaceae; genus Combretum; species Combretum micranthum. The sequence goes on along the minus strand of JAMXBD010001746.1, from coordinate 291,853 downwards.
AAATACCATAAATGAAAGATTTTGATAAGTAAAGTTTAGATCCATGATGTTTATAGCTTGTTACCATGCATTTGTTTTATGTTTATGTTCATATTAAGTATAGATTTTAGTTATGAACTCAAACAAAATTGTGAAATTCGTATTTTGGCAAGACCCCCATTTGAAAACCACCTTCCAAGTATCAAAATGTAATTTTTTCTTGAGAAAATGAAGGCTTAGTATATGTATATCATCAAGACTTCTTTTTACAAGAATCTAATGTGATTTTCAAAAGTTATTTTCAAAACACAAATGTCATTTTCGGATTTTGGCCAAGGCATATTTTAAAAACATGTTTTCCAACTCAAAAATGAAGTTTTTGTTTAAGAAATGAAAGGCCCTTAGGATAGGATATGTAAGGAATGGATTTTCATAAGTTTAGATAGATTTTATCAAAAGGAATATCCAAAAATGAATTTTGTAAATTCGGATCCCAACCAAGACCAATTTTTAGAACCCATGTATCAACTCCAAAACTCATGTTTTATGTGAAAAATGAAGTATATAGGTAATAGATATCATTAAGCAATGATTTTTACAAGTTAAAATAAGTTTAGGCATGAGTAATGTGTAAACCAAGTAATGGAATTAAAATGAAAAATTTTGAGTTAGTGATCAAATTGTCAAATTCGTAATTTGAGATGATGCATATGTAATCACTAAGTATTTGAGCTCAAATTGCAAGTTTTATGTGTTAAATGAAGTCCTTAGACAATAGATGTAGTAAAGTCTTAAAATTTAATGCATTAAACAAGTTTTTCCCAAATGAATCATTCAAAAAGTGGATTTTCTAAAATTCGGATTTTTGAGTAAACCATATTGGAAAACATATTTGTAAAGTGTAAAATGCAAATTTTTGTGTAAGAATGAAGTCCTTAATGGTTATGTATGATTGAGCCCTAATTTTCTAAATATCAAATGACTTTCATTTAAAGGAATCACTTAAAAACTAATTTTTGTAAAATTCGGATTTTGGAATCAACCCCACTTGAAAACATGTTTAACAAGTGTAAAATGGAAATTTTTATGAAGAAATGAAGGTCATAAGTAATATATATAATGAAGACTTAATTTTAACAAAAATAATTATATTTTCTTAAGTAATAAATCCAAAACAAATGGAAATGACCAAAGTTAGAAAACTAGATTTTTCAAAAAGTAGTTATAATTGAAGTCTTGCAAAATAAAGAGTTCCAAAATTTTCTTTTACCAAAAATCATCAAGACCATGCATACATGAAACTCATTTCATGCCATTCATATTAGGAAATCACTCATATTGCATGTATGGCTAATTTGTATAATAAAAACATTACAAACATTTACAAAACTATTTTTCGGAATTGGAAACCGTTACTGATCAGATCTGATCCCTCTGTTCTGAGACCTAAATGTTTTCAAAACTTAAAAATAATATTAGAAATAGATAGATCTTTCGAAGTAGATAGAAATCGATATATAATTTGCGAGATTCCGAGTTAAAATGACCAAGTTATGGCCGTTTTAAGTTGGAATTCCCGCTTAGGACGAGAATTACGAATTTGATAGTTTGTATGAGATAGCTTGGATAGTTAAGTGATGAAATACTTATTGAGTATTTCTTCCTTTTTAGGTGACTCCGATATCAACGATTCCCTACCACGGATTACTTGTACTAGAGACCGGTGATCCAATGGCCGAGTGAGTATTACTTCCGATTTCATTTATTGTATGTAATTGTAATAATAGTTGCACTAGATATTTGGTAAGATAAAATGGATATGCATGATGGGGACGAATGGGAACTATGTATGCTTGTTGTTGATATGAGAAATGGAATGTAAAAATATCGAAGCCGAGTGATTAACTATTGCTTGTATAGATGAATTAGAATTGATTGTCTGCGATTATTGATTGATCACTTAAAAGAATTGGTATAATTGATTATCGGAACTAAAGATGAAATTGAACTCATTCATACACGATGGGGATGGACATTAGCATTTGTTGGTTTATCGTTGTACCTTAAACGATTTTATAGTTTATAGTTGTCCGTAAGCTGAAACGGTCTCGGTCGTACGCAGGATTCGTTAATCTGCTAACCCGGGATGGAGGGCGTAAGTCATCCACATATGATTTCTGGCAGGTCATATGTTTGTTGAATTCACGAGTTTGATGCATATCACTTGTCTGACTAATCACTTGATTGTATGACGAGTTATAAATGTAATCTTGGAAGTTTTCACTCACTAAGCTAGTGTAGCTTATACCCCTATAGTTGTTTAAATGAATAGGTTATCTCAAGAATGCGAAGTGGGGACTGAGATGGTGTGAAGTCGAGAATGACTTCAGGATTCCGGCAATACATAAGAATGTTTGAAGTTATTAACTAGGTTTTATTATCTGCCTTGTAATAGTTCTATGTAATAGAATCTTTTGATGATTTGTAAGTGAAGTTTGATGAGTTGTATTTTGAAGAATAGTGAATTGAATTTCCTTTACATTGTTACTCGAGTTATATCAACATGAAATGTATCATTCCGATGTGTCTCCTCTATGTGTTAGAGCCTTTACATAGTATGGAAGCATTCGCATGACTGAGGTGGTCATTCTTAGGCTTTAATATTGTGTACGGCGGACTGCCACGTTTAGGGTACCCTTCGGGGCGTGACAAACACTGCAACAAAAACTATTGGGGTATAAGCTAATTGCTTAGTGAGATTCATTTTCCAAGTAACATACTCGATCAAGCTAAAATATCTATACAAGCAAGTTATAATTAAGCAACCATATGAATGCACAAGCAAATGAGCAAGCAAGCATATGACTTTCGGTAGTCATAAGTGAATGAATTTACACCCTCCATTCGGGGTTTGGGTAGTTCATAAGTCATGCAATACAGTTCCAATGTTGGTCCATAAGACATGCACCATAATCCCAATCTTACGTGGGGTGGTCCATAAGACATGCAACCACAACTTTTAATGTTGGTCCATAAGTCATGCAACATAGTTTCATATTTGAATGGGGTGGTCCATAAGTTATGCAACCTAGTCCCTTCATTAAAGACCCGTTGCCTCCCAAATACACCTTTGTCCCACCAAAGGCATACTCGACAATGATATGTGACTCACTACGTGATATGCATGTACAATTTATTTATACAATCATGGTATATTAATTAGATAATTTAAAAGTGACCATACAGATTTCAGACATTCCAAATCTATACTAGCTCATACAAGATTATTGCAACAAGCTTGCCTCGATATACTTATCGTTCTTTCATGCAAGTTTAGATCACCATTCAATCACAATTTATCTTTTCCTAAGTCTAATGCCACTCTACTACCAAGCACATCCAAGAGCATAATTAATTGAGAAATGAATCACTTATCCATGTAGTGAAATCCACTAGTTGTAATAGTCCTCGGGAAGTGGTAACCCGTCCTCCAATTCACCTAAGTACAAGGAATACCCTCAATGAGTATCTCTTATGAAGTTCTATTAACTTAACAATTTTATTTACTAAGTTCGTCAATTTCCGCCTAGGTTGAATCCTTACCTTAAAAAGGTCATATCTAACTCATTTTAACTCGGAATTAAGCTTATATATACCGATTTATACCTACTTCGAAAGAGCTATCTATTTCTAAAGTTAATTCAAGCATTTAAGGTCATTTAAGGGTCGGAAACGTACTGTACAGTAGGGTTGCGAAAATTCAAGATTTGAGCCTTTGTGAAAAATTGCCATATCTACTCCATTTAACTACTTAAACCAACTTATTTTAGTCCTAAAATTGCAAGGAGATTATCAAAACAAGATTAAGAGATTACACACTTATCTAAAAAATAAAGTTCAAATGAAACTTCTAAGAATCCATTTTCATAAAACCGAAATTTACAAGTTGAAACTCATTGTCTTGTTTTGAGTAATTCTTTTACTAAAACTTACTTAGTTCAATGAAAATAATTTTTCCTATATTATATATCATCAAAGAATTCCATTTTCAATGTCAAATACTTGTTTTGAGATCTAAAAGAAGATTTTAAGAATTGGTCTCCCCATAATTACAAATTTCCTCTTTGAAGTTTACAATGAAGACAAGACCTAAATTTTGTCTTCTACAAAACACTTGATTTAAGCAATACCTTTTACGAAAACTCATTTAAACTTATGAAAATTCATTCCTTAGGATATCTATGCCAAGAGCCCTTTATATTTTTGTCTAAATCTTCATTTTAAAGTTGAATAATGGGTTCCAAAAATGGGTCTTGGTCTAGATCCGAATTTTCATAAATTTATTTTGGACATATCTCTTGAGAAAATTCATCAAAACTCATGAAAAACAACCCATTACATATTATATCTCAAGAACCCTTCATTTCTTAAAATAAATCTTCATCTTTGAGTTGGAAAACATGTTTTTTTTTTAGATCTTTGTCTTGATCCGAAAATACAATTTTTGTTTTTGAAAATAAACTTTGAAAATCAACTTTGATCCTTGTAAGATGAAGTCTTGATAATATACATCCATCAAACCTTCATTTTCTTAACAAAATCTTCCATTTTAAGACTTGAAAGGGGGTTTTTAAAATAGTGCATTGACAAGTTACGAATTTTACTTTTTCATTCAAACTCAAATCTAAGATCTACTCAATATCCAATGAGAACATAAGAAAAACTTGGTAGTAGGCCTTAAACTTCTAGATCTACACATAAATATAACTAAAGCTTGGTAAAACTCTAGATCTATAAACTATCACAAAAACAAGAAGATAAACAAGCCTTCAATATAACAAAAATACTAAGAACAAAAGAGATCATCATCTAGAGGAGTGTTTCAACTCTTGGCATCATCATCCATAGCATTTTAAGCTTGTGGAATGTCCTTTGATGCATGAAACATCCACAATATCATCCTATAACATCTTATGAGAGATAAAAGAGAAAGATTACCTCAAATATTTGCAAGAAATGTGTGTGGAAGCAAGAAATAAAAATGGTGGCAGCTTGTTTTTAAGAAGACAAGGCAAGGAAGAAGAGAAAAGAGAGGGAAAAAGAGAGAGGAAAAATATAGGGTTTACAAATGTGAAAGAGGGAAGGAATGAGATGTTTACATAGGGATAAAAGTGTGTTAAATAAATGATAAAAAAAATAAAACCAAGTCAGTTGCAAGGGAGGGGGGCTGACGTGAATCTACTTGTGGTGTAGGGGGTGATCTAGTTGATTTTAACTTGTAATTTTTAAAAGTGTAACTAGTTACCCTCTTTGCTAACTAAATGAGACTTTAAAATATCAAATAAATGATTAAAAATAACGAAAAGTGGCTAAATTTTGGGGAATGGTCAGCTGCAAATTTTGGGAAATGGAGTGTAAGAAAAAGTGAAAGAAGACATAATAATGTGTAGTAATGATAATAGATGTGTACTTGAGATATGGGTTGATAAAGTGGCTTTTTGAATAAGAAAATATATAAAATAAATTAAGAAAAATATTTTCATTTAAGTGGCAGAATTTTTATTATTTAAATAAAATAATCAATTAAATTATTTTTAGAAATTTAACAATTAAGTTACCGGTAAGAGTAAAATAAGCTTATATGAGTTATAACTGATATTTTTAAAATCCGAAAAATTATAAGCTTGATATTTTTAAAATCCTTATGAAAATACGAGTCTAAAAATATTAAAGATATATTTTTAATTTTCCGAGCCCCGGGACACGCTTTCCAAAGCAGTATCCAAACGGGTTCTAAATAAGCCGAAAATAAACCAATTTGATATTTTTAATAATTCAAATATTATTACAGACTATTCTAAATACTTTAATTATTTTTCGACTCCTCGATTTATGAACTCGGGTTTGCAGGATCTAAACTGTAGGGTTTTACTCAAGATCCGTTGACCTAAGGTCTTCGATTGACTTTCCGGCTTAAGGTTAAGGCTTAGAAAACAGGGGTTTACACTTTTGACTTTTTCTTTGTAAATGTGTGAATTTTCATAAGCCATTAGCCGCAATTCATTCAACTCATTCAACTGTAACTTTCGCATTGCTTCAGCTTTCTCTAAATCAAAATTCACTGATTTGATTGCCCAATAAGCCTTATGCTCAAACTCAACGGGAAGATGACACGCTTTGCCATAAACTAACCGATACGGTGTGGTATCCAATGGAGTCTTATAAGTTGTTCCATAAGCCCATAAGGCATCGTCTAACTTGTCAGCTCAATCCTACCTATGAAAAGCAACGGTTTTTTCTAGAATTCTTTTTAGTTTCCTATTGGAAAGCTCCACTTGCCAACTTGCATAGGGGTGATATGGAGTTGCAAGTTGATGAGTGACTCCATACCGTTTCAGAACTCTTTCAAGTTGACTATTACAAAAATGAGTGCCTCTATCACTGATAAGCACCTTAGGAGCTCCAAATCGAGAGAAAAGCTTCTTCAAAAATTTCACCACTACTCTAGCATCATTGGTTGGGAAATATTGGGCTTCAACCCATTTGGACACATAATCTACAGCAACAAGAATGTACTTTTGGCCAAAGGAAGGAGGAAATGGCCCCATGAAGTCAATGCCCCAAATATCGAACACTTTACACTCTAAAATATATTGCTGGGGCATTTCATTCCTTCTAGAAATGTTTCCAACCCTTTGACATCGATCACATTGAAGTACAAAATTTTGAGCATCCCTAAACAATGAAGGCCAATAAAAACCGGATTCCAAAACTTTATGAGCAGTCCTATTAGCGCTATGATGACCTCTAGTTGGGCCGGTATGACAATGAAACAGAACCTTCCATCCTTCTTCATGCTAAATATACCTCCTAATCACTTGGTCTGCACATATGCGGAATAAGTATGGATCTTCCCAAAAATAATACTTCAATTCTAAAAAGAATTTCTTCTTTCGTTGTCGATTCATATCATAGGGTAAAATTCTTGCCACGAAATGGTTTGCAATATCAGCGAACCAAAGAGTATTGAATTCTGAAACTGTGGAGATGACATACAATTATTCCTCAGGAAAATTATCATTAATATCATCATCATCATTTAAGATATTAGGATTTGGATACTTAAGCTTTGACAAGTGATCTTGTCACGCCTCGGAGGGTACCCTAAACGTGGCAATCCACCGTACACAATACTAAAGCCTAGGAATGACTATCTTAGTCATGCAAAGGCTTCCATATCATGTACAAGGCGTACATCACAACCAAGAGAACGCGTCGAAGTAGTGCAATTTATATTGATAATAAATAAGTAACAAGGCAAAGAGAATACTTATCATAAAACATACACATATTACATTTCAATTCTTAGGAGCATATCCCTCTATTACCTTCAAATAAATATACATCACTAATCATATAAGTCATTACATATAAAGAACCTTACAAAATTACTTCATCTTAAGATTCCATTTCCTTCATAGAAGCTTAACATCCTTCCATGACTTCCTTAATGTTATGATCCTCAATTTAAGCCTTGGGTATACCTGATTAAAAAAAAAAAAATCTATAGGGGTATAAGCTTCAACTAGCTTAGTGAGATATTCCTTTTCATTCGCACCATATATTCAAACAAGTTCCTTTAGATTTTCACGCATATGCTATGCATACAATGCAACAACCATATGATTATGCAAATATATAGAGTTATCCGAAAACCACATATAGAACAGATTTACCCCTCCGTATCAAAGGTTAGGGAATCAGGGTTGAAGGTGCTCGACCTTCTACTGCTAGTCCCCAGGTCCTCACCCACAACGTTCGGTTGGCTCTACTCCGAACCTAAAGTCGCTTTCCCCGAGCGATTTGGATTCTCCAAGAAGGAACATGGCCCGTGGCACCACACGATCACAGCTAATCTAACTCTACGCGTAGGAGTAGTAGCCTTCCGAAAAAGATGTGACTCGATGGATGCTATGCGTTAGCGTTTTATTTTTCTTAAGCCAAATCTTATTAAGGTTCATTAGGAGGTGATCAATCAATTTGGCAATTAAAGAGCAATCATACAAGTAAGTAAACAAAATTATTTAAACAAGCAATTTGCAGTTGCGATATTCTTAATTCTCCTTTCACGTATAAGCATGGAATCACATATATACACATAATCCCGAATTCCCCAAATATATATCAATTTTTATCTTTTCTTAGTATACTAATGCTACTGCATTACAAGCAAAAGCAAGGTAACGAAATTAAGAGGGATAACTCACTCTTCCATTTTGCAATCTTTCTAGTCGTAGTAATTCTCGGGTAGGGTAATCTCGTATCTTTCGCCACCTAGACAAAATAAATACCTGGGATGAATTTTTCATGAAATTTCTACTTTTGGAGATTCTAAACTTTTCTCAAAATCGTGGTAAAATCGTGTAAGAGGAAATTCCAACTTAAAATGGCCATAACTTGCTCATTTTAACTAGGAATTCCGCATATAATATACCGTTTTTCTACCTATGCGAAAAGATCTATCCATTCCTAAACTTATCTTTGCCATAAAAGGTCATTTACGTTCCGAAAACATTGGGTACAGATTTAAAACAAAAATTACCAAACTTTTGCAAATCCGTTTTCTAACTCAACTTTATTTTTAAAGAAAATCCTTTTGTAACAATATATATATATATATATATATATGAACATATATTTGATAAATACTTTGAGTATATAGGTAAGCTCACTTTATATGCAAAAATCCTAATGGTAGTGTCTCAACAATTTATAAAACAATTCATTTAAACTTTAACTTTGAAAATTTCTTTTTAAGTATTTAAAGAAACTTAATATTTTCCTAGGTTGTTATAAATGAGTATATTTTTATTTTATTTTCTTCATTCTTTTTCCAAGGACAAATAAATTTTCTTTTAACCTTAGTTTTTCATAAGTTTTACTTAAAAATCAAATTTATCAAAAGTATATTAAGTTGTTGAAAAACCTCTTTATGAATTTATATGTTAGAATGGTTTTTGAGTCTTGTCTCTATTATTTAAAATATAAGTTTTGTTTTCTAAAACTTGTTCTTTTATTTCTTCCGAAAAGAATCATCTTTATTGGTAAAATCATTTGTTTCTAACCTTATCTTGTTATTATTATTTGGAAAAATAAGTCTTTTCTTTTAGGGGCTTGAAAATCATTATTTTCCTAAGTGGGTTTATAATTTTATTGGTTGAATTCATCTTAACTTTAAAAACTAGTTTGTTTCTTAGTTTTGTTATGGAGTTAAAGAAAAGAGTTTAAATCTTAAGCTTTTTGTAAAAACTTTTAATATTAACAAATTATTTTACTAAAACTTTGGTTACCATAATATACAAAGAAAAATGTTTATTTTTTATGTTTCCTTGGTAATCTATCTTTGTCATTTATGAAAACGTTGAGAAAACTCTATTTTTATAACTTCATGATTTTGTGATAAATCACATAATCGAAAATCTAGTTTTAAGTTCCTTTAATAAAATGAAATTCTACTTTTAGATTAGTTGAGACATTAACATTATGTAGATGCAAGTATCATGAGCATATAAAGTAATAAGAACATAAGAAAATACTAGAAACAAATAATAAGCAAGATAATAAAATATGAAGTATTGGGAACCTTAGCTTCATCAAGGTATTCCGGTCAAGTATTGGAGCCTTAGCTTCATCAAGGCATCCCGAGTCTAAGAATGGACTAGTCCCAGAAGATTAAAGAAAATAAAGAAAAGATTGTTTTGACTTGATATAGACAAGTCTAAGACTAGAAAGACTAGTCTTAATAATAACATGAAATAAATAAATTGCATAACTTGAAAGTAAATAAATAACAAATGAGCTTATATGCTCTAAATAAATATATATACATAATACACATAATACTTTATATAAGTTAGTTTAGAAGCAAATAATAACAAACATAATATTAACATAAAGCAAAGAGTAGAAACATGAACAAAAACAAAACATGAATAAATTGTTGCTTCTTTAACTCTCATGAGTCTAAGAAACATACACTAAACTCATGTTAAGTTATATGAACATGATAAGTGAATATGAGAATTTTTACCTAAGATTTATGTGATATGAAGATGGTAGATGAAAGGGGTATTACGTGAGTAGTGATATGTGGTAGATAGTTTACATATGAGGAATGATTTTTGTGAGGAATTTGTTTGAGAGAGTTTTGGTAGAGAGAATTTTTGAAGAGAGGATTTGTGGAGAGATTTTGAGAGAGTTTTGGCAGTGAAATAAATTGTGTGAAAGAATGAAAGAGGAAGGGGGTATTTATAGAAATTTTGGAGTGAATTTTAGACGTAATAAAATAAATTGAAAAAAAAATAAATTGTTGGAAGAGAGAGAGGGGGGCGCCAGTTTGGTACTTTAGAGGGGGGAAAATTGTTTTTATTTTATTTATTGTGTAATAAAAAAAGTAATATGTAAAGTTGATGTGAATAAAGTTGTATTGGAAATGTAAAAAGTAAGAAAATAGGTTATGTAGGTGTAAGAAATAGGTGTAAAAAAAAATAGAGATAGTAAAATAGTATGAATAGTAGAAAAGTACTATGAATAGTATACTAGACAATTAAAGTACCGGTAGTAATAAAAATACGCATAATAATGCGATATCTGTAATTTTTAGCTACCGAAAAATTCTAAAACTGATATTTTTGAAATCCTTGTTTACTTACGAGTCTTTTGGTGTTAACAAAATATTTTTAATATTTCGAGCTTCGGGACGCGCTTTTCAAGAATTAATCCCATTTGAGTCCGAAGGACACTCGAAATTCGCGAATTTGATATTTTTATGTTACCCTATATTATTACGAAGTATTTTAAGCTATTAGTTTAATTTCGTTTTCTAGGTTTTGAGATTGCGGGATCTTAAACACTAGGGTTTGTTATAGGCTTTGTTGACTTTTAGGGTTCCGGTTTGACTTCCGGTTTTGTTAAGTTATTCATAAGGTTATATAATTTTTGAGTTTTGATTGTTTTATATTTTTATCTATATATATATGGTTTATCTTATTTTATTTGTGATTATTTAATAGTTTTTAGTTCTTGGGATCGTTTAACCGAGTCTAAGGTTATGAGTTGACTCAGTTTGACTTTTGGTGAAAATTGAAATTTCTGATTCTGAAATTCATCGAGGGTTTTAAGATTTTGTTGTCGATCGTCATTTGGATATATTGTCTTGATTTGCGTGTTAGGAAACGGTTAAGTGATTTGGTTGATGTACAGATATTAATTTAACCGATAGTTGGATTTTTATATTTCGTTTTAAAGGTTCTCGTTTTCTCAAGACTAAAAATTTTTGTGTTTGACTTGATTTAGAATTTGGTTTTAACTTGAGTCGATTTTTTTTTTTGGGATTTCAATTTTAATATTGAACGTTTAGGATTATTTTCTATGAATTATGAAAATTTTCGGGGGTTTACAGATCCGCTGCCAGATTTTCAATACCTTTCTTGTCTTTGATTTCAAGATCAAACTCTTGAAGAAGCAATATCCACCTGATAAGCCTTGGCTTTGCCTCTTGTTTTGTAAATAAGAACTTCAAAGCGGAGTGATATGTGTAAATAATGACCTTAGATAAGAGAAGATAAGATCGGAACTTATCAAATGCAAAGACAATTGCAAGCATTTCTTTCTTGGTAGTTGTATAGTTGGCTTGAGCAGATGTAAGTGTTTTGCTTGCATAATGAATAGGTTGAAAGAATTTATCTCTCCTCTGACCCAAAACAACACCAATAGCTGAGTCATTAGCATCACATATTATTTCAAATGGAAGTATCCAATCGGGTGTGACCATGATAGGAGCATTAGTAAGCTGTTGCTTAAGAGTATTGTAAAATACAGAAATAAAGATGGAAATATAATGAATTATGAATCATGAGATGATATAGGATGAGTTTAAAGTCAAAACAAGTAAATGGTAAAAGATTAAGTTTGGTTGTAGGATAAATATTAAAGTTCGGATTTCTGCAATTTTTGACAGATTGTACACCGCCTCCTGGAGAATCTATGACGCCGGCGTAGAGACGGCGTAGGATGGGAACAATAGCGTTTTTCTTAACGTTAGGAGGAATGCTGCTGGCATTCACTAGGGTTTCTCTCAACACCAGCATGAACGCCACCGATCTAGGGCATGGATTTGCCGGCGTATGTAGTAGGAATTGAAATTCTGGAATTCAAAGCCCCGATGAACATGCCGGTGCTCATGTAAATTTTGCCAGCGTAGGTTGTACGCCGGCAATATCTATACGTACGCCGCCGGCGTATGACCAAATTTCTATAAATACGAGACGTGAAAAACATTTTTCGACAAATTTTCTTTTTATCATTTTCTCCTTCGTATAAAAGAGTTTTGGAGTGTTCTTGGAGATCTAGGCTTGGAGAATCATCCGGAGGGTGTTTTAATCCAAAGTAAGTGATTTTAACCTTCTCTCATGGATTAAATAATGAAATTTTATAAGTCTTTCTTAGGGTTTTATGGATTTTCATGAAGGTTTTTGGAGAAAAACCCTAGCACGTGTGAGATTTGTGAATTGGTGAATGCAAGTCGGGTTTTAAGGATTCAAAAAAGTAAGTTTATCTCTTCTATGATGGATTCAAACAAAATATGGATTAAACAATTCTCATACATTCTTATTATTGTGCATATTAGGGTTTGGGGTGAAATAATTGGTGTTTGTGGAGTTTGATCGAAATAGACGGTGCAAATAACGGAGATTTCTTTTCAGGTTAGGATTTTGGAGAATTCATGTTTGATAGGGTATTTTGATAATGCAATCATATCTGTTGATGTATATATATATATATATATTATATATGTTGTAACAGGATATTTGGAATTTATGAAATTGTTGTTGGTGTAGATATAGGAGTTTGTGGAGTTCGGATTGACTTTGTTGTTGTTGGTATCAAATTCGAGGATTTGATTTATATTCCTGAAATTTAGAAAGGTACGACCAATCCTTGCTTGTTGCTTTTGCTTGTAAGATTAGTATTGATTGAATGCTTGTAGGAACAGAATTTTCTTAATAAATTTAATCGTTATTCGGGTTAGTAGTTGTATTTTTTTGTTGTGCTTGGTTTTGACCAGTAAAGACTTGGCAGATAGTGATACTGCTGAGGCACCCTGATGATCTTGGTGTGAAGTTATCCTTAGTGGACTCGTGCCTTGCTATGATTTTGATAGAATTAGTTGTTCTGGATTCGGGGTGTTTGGGGAGTACCCACTCATCCATATATGTATGTGATTATTATTTTCAAAAAGTTGTTTGATTTTCGATGGAGTTTGAGTAACTTCGAGTTCAGGATTAGTGTATGCCTAATACTGAATTGTGTTGATTTGTTGACTATAAAAAAGATAACAAATTAATTGCTTGCATTAGACTAAGAGCATTTGATATATATATATATATATATATATCTGTTACGTGTGCATTTGCATTTGTTTTTGGATTGGAGTTATCATACTAGGCGTTACTGCTCATTCTTTTAAATTTCATGTACAGGTGAAGAAGATATAGTGTATGATCTATCCGGTTATGAATTATTTTTTGATAGCGGGGGATGGCGATAGTGGACTCGACTACCCAGCCGAGAGTTAGGCTTCATATGCCAAGTTTCTGAGAGAAGACATGTTTTGATTATTTGAGATCGTAGTTAGATTCATAGTTGGTTTTACATGAAAAGATTTTAATGTAAACAGTATTTAGTTTTTGTTGAATTTCTTGATTGTGAAGTCAACTTGGATCTTATGCTTGAACCATGAGTTTATGTTTTATGAAGTATGAGTTTTTATTTTTTAAAAGGTTTCGTATTCTATGGGTGTTTACAAGTGATGATTGAACAAATTTGTGGATAATAGAGCCTTTGCGTATCCTATATAAGAGGGGATATGTGGCGAGTTGTAATTCCTTATTTTAGGGCGTTACAGCTTATTTTATATCAGAGCAATAGGTTATGATCTATTAGATTTAAGTTTTGATTCCTTAGGACGGTGAGATTTGAGGAGTGGGGTAGAATAATAGGTTTGTTGTTTAGTTAAGTTTGATGTTGTCTTATAGATTTAAGTTTTGATCTTGAGTTGAATACCCTTATTCTAATTTCGTGGTATTTTGTTGTGTTAGAATGCCTCCAAAAGAAGAATTCTTGAAGAGAATGGGAATTTGGGGCAGCAACAGGATGAGCAACCGGCTCAGAATCAAGACTTACCACCACCTCCACCTATTGGACAGCAAGTTCCGGTCGATGCTGCACAACTTATGCAAGCTATGAATGCTTTGTTAGGAGTGGTTGGTCAACAGCAACGAGATATGAGGAGGGACATGTAGATGGTCCAAGAAAACACTAAAGCTTGGAGACAGGAGACACAAAGGTTGAATGGGAATGGAGGAAATGGAGCTAGGCATGCAGATGTGCTTAATCTGAACAAATTTGTGGACCTAGTGCATAAGTTTGAGCTAGTACCAGGTAAGCCTCTCGAAGCAAAGTTGTGGATGGAAGAGGTTGAGCAGACATTTGTTGCTTTAGATATTCCAGACAATAAGAAAGTTGAATATGCCTCTTATTTGCTGACTAGGAGAGCCAATAACTGGTGGTTGAGCACCAACAGGAACATGGCTGGTATAATTACATGGCAAATGTTTCAGTAGGCCTTCTATAGAAAATTCTTTCCTGACAGTATTAAGCAGAGAATGCTTCAAGAGTATTATACTCTGCAGCAAGGGAAGATGACAGTGGAAGAATATGAGATTTCTACTTGACGCGCTGAAAGAATGTGAAGAGGCCAAGGTTAGCAAATTCATCACTGGACTAGAACCTGAGATCCAGTATCAAGTGAATTTGATGGATTTGAGCAACTACTTAGCTGTGGTGAACAAAGCTAAGACAGTGGAGCAAGGTTTGAGCAGGATTAGAAGCCGTGAGCCACAGAGGAATCAGGTATTTTTGGGCAAGAGGCCAACAGTTGGTGTACTTACACAAGATACGGGCAAGAGACCTATCACATAGAATTTCAGACCAACAGTGCAGAATACAGATAGAAGATGCGTGAGATGCCTCGGACCACATGATGTAAAGGATTGCAAGTGGGTAGAGAATGCTTGCTTTTCTTGTGGTAAGTTGGGACACAAGAGTAATACATGCACAGATAAAGTCATTCCATAGGTTTTCTGCTTCAAGTGTGGGAAGAGAGGACATTGAGCTATGGATTGTAAAGGAGGGCAATATGGCAGAGTTTATTCTGGCCAAGGGCAGTGAGCACTAGCAAAGGTTTACGCTTTACAGCGTACTGAGACTTCTAGTGTTGACACAATCGCGGGTATGTTTTCTATACTCCTGCATAGTGCATATGTGTTGTTTGATACTGGTGCTAGTTTCTCTTGCATTTCTGAATCTTTTATGTTTTTTTGAGGTATTGTCACGCCCCGTAGGGTATCCTAAACGTAACAGCCCACCACATACTAAGTAAGACTCAAGTTCCCTACCCGAGCCCTTCGGGAGTCTTAAGTAGATGTAAAGCGTTCCTTTACGACAATAGAATACTTCAACAAATAGAGTTAAACAGTTTAATGTGGCATTCATTAGCCATAGATAATAAATCAAAACGCATAATTATAGTTTACAAAATCTAAGGGGCATTCCCCCGCAAAATAATAACAAGTATATTACAGTCATCCAGAGTCCTTAGTTTCCAATGGAAGTCTATACAAAAAGAAATGGATTTAAACTTCTACAGGAAACTCCTATCTCCGGTACCTGTGCTGTGGCTTGCCTCGGCCTAAGCCATATAAACTCGCGCTGCAATAGATAAAAACTATGGGGGCGTAAGCTAACTAGCTTAGTGAGTAATAACTTCCATAACACAATTAAATACAATTCATTCAAACAAGTGATTATTCAAGCAAGTGTATGCAGCAATCCAATGTGATCAACAAACATATGACCAACCAGAAATCATATGTGGATGGACTTGCGCCCTCCATCCCGGGTTAGTAGATTAACGAATCCTGCGGTACGACGCCGTTTAAGCTCACGGTCAACTAACAATATTTCGTTTTATGGATCACGATTAACCAACAATATTTCGTTTTATGGATCACGATTAACCAACATATTCGTTTTATGGGTCACGAAAAACCAACCAATGCGAATGCTCCAACCCCATCGTGATATGAATGAATCCAATTTACAATTGAAGTTGAATATGCATTAGTTCAATTCTTTTAGGTGACCAACAAGTATTCACAGACATTCTTCATAAGATACTAGCTAATCAGTCAATAGCTTAACACCCGGTTTCGATATTCCTTAAGTTCCATTTCACATATCAACAGTAGGCAACATATATAATTTCCCATATGCCCCATCATGCATGTACAATTTCTTTTCATCTTTGCCTACACCGCTAGTGCCACTACATTACAATCACATTCATTAATTGAGAGTGGAAGTAAAACTCACTCGGCCATTGGACGCCGGTCTTTCTAATAGTAGTAGTCGGGAGGTAGGGTGTCGTCCTGCTCGGGATCACCTACCAAGCAAGAATAATCCTAATGAGATTCTCATTAGGTCACCAAGTCAAACTATACATCTAAACTAGGTGAATTCGGATTTCTCGCTATTTGCGGAAGTTCCGACTTAAAATGGCCACAACTTGATCATTTCAACTCGGAATTTCGCAAATTTTATATCGATCTCTATCTACTTCGAAAGATCTATCTATTTATAATATTAAATCCAAGTTTTGAAAATAGTAAGGTCACGGAACAGTAGGATCAGATCTGTTCCACACTTTTTCCAATTCCGACAATTTGTTTTGCTTTTGATAAGAAATGTTCCTAGTTGATGATTCATGCATGAATTGATAGGAATCCGGGTATCCGAAATCATGGAAAAGGAGTACCAAAGGTCCGAGCAACACGGTGCAAGTTCAAGGCATGAAACGGGGTGAATTAGGGTGTCCAGAAAAAGTAGGCCGGCTACTAAGCTGCCGGCCTAAGGGCACGGCCGGCGCAGATGGGTGAGCCGCCGGCTCACATGGCTGGCCCAGATATTTTATTTATTTTTATTAGGGTTTCGATTTTTTTTAGTTTTTGTGTCTTTTTGAATTTCTTTATTTTTAATTGATATAGGGATTAATTACAATTATGTTTTTCAGTTACGTTATCGGTTACGTAACTGTCGTAATTATGTTTTTTCTTCAGTTACGTTATCAGTTACGTAACTGCCACAATTATGATTTTTCAGTTACGTAACTGCCTTGTAATAGCCTATATATAAAGGCTAGTAAGAGATATAGAAATAAGATTTTGGAGTATTTTTATTAGAACACTTTGAGTGTGGAAACCTATTTAAGGTTGAATTGATTTTATTGAGATTGTTTTTCTCTTTGGATCATACATATTCTTATCAATTCGTGAGTTATATCGTGTTGTGGCGAATATTGTCATTGAACATATTGTTTCATTGACTTCGTGTTAGTTTTCTAGGTTGTGGCATCTATCAATCTCGAATCCAAACACAAACTAGTTTAGGTTTTATTGTTCGTGGCATCTATCGAACAATATACTTATTCATATCCATCTTGTTTTTGCTAGTTTCATATTATTGGAAAGAAAAACCCTAACAAGAAAGTTTACATCTTTATCAAGTTTGTGCATCAGAGCATATCCAGATCCGCATCATTTGGTATCAGAGCTGTGGTTTGCAGATTATTCGTGCGGATCGCATTACAGGTTGGTTTGAATCTTCCTTTCTAATTTTCACTGGCTTGGGAATTCTGTTGTTGCTGCTGTTAGGGTTAGGGTTTGGTGTTTATTGGAGTGGTGATTGGTTGTTGTTGTGGGGTTTGAGAAGTGTGAAATTTGCTGCTGTGATTTTTTGTATTGATTATTGAAGAGATGTCGTCTGAAAGTAGTGTGAATAGCAACAATCACAGGGCTAGGAGAAACAATACTGATGGAGGAGATGTTGTGACTAGGGCTGAGTTTAATCAACTCCAGGAGAATATTAGGGTGATTATGGAGAGACTGGGGGTGAGGGACAGGAGGAGTCACAGTGGTGCTAGTCATAGGAGACGTTCTGGAGATGAATCTGAGGTGAATAGTGTAAGGAGTAGGAGGCGAGGTGATAGAGATGAGAGGAGAAAAGGGATTGAAAATATCAAATTGAAAATTCCTACTTTCACTGGAAGCAATAAACCTGAGGAGTTTTTGGATTGGATACCTCGTGTTGAGAAAGTATTTGATTATTATGAGTGGGACGAGCGCATGAAGGTGAAGATGGCGTCTCTAGCATTTTCTGATTATGCCAGTTTATGGTGGGATAAGTTGCAGTCTGAGAGGCGTAGGGCTGATGAAGAGAAGGTGCGTTCATGGGCTCTAATGAAGAGATTGATGAGGAGTCGGTTTGTGCCTGATTACTATAAACAGGAGATACTGATGGATTTGCAGTCCTTGAGACAGGGTCAGAGGAGCATTGAGGAGTATGTGAAGGAGTTTGAAACGTTGATGACACGATGCGACATCAAGGAATCATCTGATGAATCCATAGCTCGTTTCATTAATGGGCTGAAGATGGATATTGCCAGTGTGGTTGAGCTCCAGCAATATAGGACTCTAGAGGATGTGATCAAGTTGGCTAGTAGAGTTGAGAGGCACCAGCGCAGACGGTCTCAGAAATCACATTATCACTACAGATCTGATGAGGGTGAGAAAGAGAAGAAAGAGAAGAAGGAGAAGGAGAAGGAGAAGGGAAAGGAAGTGGAAGAAAGGGCTCCAGAACAGAAGAGAAGCCGGGATATCAAATGCTTCAAGTGCTTGGGGCATGGACATATAGCTTCCCAATGTCCTAATAGGCGAGTCATGGTAGTGAAGGGGGGAAAGCTCGAGAGTGAGGAAGAAGCAAAGACTGAGGATGAGTCATCTAAGTCTACAGAAGAGCAGGTGCTTAAAACATTTGTGGAGCATCCAGTACAGGGTGAATTATTGATGGCTAAGAAGGAAGAAGCTGCTGTTCCTGATCAAAGATCAAATTTGTTTCATATTTAGGGCATGGTAAAAGGCAAGACATGCTTGATTGTGGTTGATTCGGGTAGCTGCACCAATATTGCTTCAGTGGGATGGGTAGCTAAGATGGGTCTACAGGTGGAGCAGCATCCAGGCCTTATGCTCTACATTGGTTGAGTCCACAGGGGCTGTACATGTGCATAAACAGGTTCGTGTTCCATTATCCCTTGGTGATTATACTGACAGTGTGGTATGTGATGTAGTTCCTATGGAAGCTACACATGTGATCCTTGGACGGCCTTGGCAATATGACTTGAGGGCCAAGTATGATGGATACACCAATGAATACACCGTCCAACAGCGGGACAAGGTTTATAGACTTCTTCCCACGAGTCCAGGAGAATTACAACAAGTCAAATTGATGCATATCAAGAAGACAAAGGGGAAAAGGAGCTTGTTCATGTGGTCTAACAAGCCAAAGGATCAAGATTCGAGATCGAATCTTCTTCAACTTGGAGGGAATGATAGGAATCCGGGCATCCGAAGTCATGGAAAAGGAGTACCAAAGGTCCGAGCAACACGGTGCAAGTTCAAGGCACGAAACGGGGTGAATTGGGGTGTCCAGAAAAAGAAGGCCGGCTACTAAGCCGCCGGCCTAAGGGCTTGCGCCGCCGGCGCAGATGGGTGAGCCGCCGGCTCACATGGCTGGCCCAGATATTTTATTTATTTTTATTAGGGTTTCGATTTTTTTTAGTTTTTGTGTCTTTTTGAATTTCTTTTTTTTAATTGATATAGGGATTAATTACAATTATGTTTTTCAGTTACGTTATCGGTTACGTAACTGTCGTAATTATGTTTTTTCTTCAGTTACGTTATCAGTTACGTAACTGCCACAATTATGATTTTTCAGTTACGTAACTGCCTTGTAATAGCCTATATATTAAGGCTAGTAAGAGATATAGAAATAAGATTTTGGAGTATTTTTATTAGAACACTTTGAGTGTGGAAACCTATTTAAGGTTGAATTGATTTTATTGAGATTGTTTTTCTCTTTGGATCATACATATTCTTATCAATTCGTGAGTTATATCGTGTTGTGGCAAATATTGTCATTGAACATATTGTTTCATTGACTCCGTGTTAGTTTTCTAGGTTGTGGCATCTATCAATCTCGAATCCAAACACAAACTAGTTTAGGTTTTATTGTTCGTGGCATCTATCGAACAATATAGTTATTCATCTCCATCTTGTTTTTGCTAGTTTCATATTATTGGAAAGAAAAACCCTAACAAGGAAGTTTACATCTTTATCGAGTTTGTGCATCAGAGCATATCCAGATCCGCATCATGAATGGTATAGGAATGAATTACTAACATGAATGCCATGTCATGAACTTAATATATGCATTGTCATGATGATTTTGTGATAATAAATTCTTATGAACTCTTAAGTGTTGGAAAATCCCATAAAGGTTATTTCTAAGAAGCTATTCTTCCACTTAATGCTCCTTAGGGTTTCTTTGACTTTTCAATCTTGTAATCCACTTGTTATCTATCTAAAAATAAGTCCTCAAGGTCTATAATAGTCATGGCCTTCATTCACGCATAAATTTTCCTATTTTTCATTTGGGAATCATGTTTTTAAACAAGCTTTTTGTAAAAATCCGAATTTTCTAAATTTCATTTTCTTGCATTTTTCTTAAGGAAAAATTTGTCTAATGCATTAAAATTTGAAGCTCCAATATATATATTATCTAAGGACTTCATTTAGCTTATAAAACATCCAATTTAGACTTAAATTCTAAGTGTTCTTGTAGGCATGAACCTAAATTACGAATTTGACTACACATCCATATTTCAATATTTTCCATTCTAACTTTATTCCTTATTTTTACATTTTTATCATGCCTAAACTCTCCTAAATTTATAAAAATCATCCCTTCAATATACCTATTACACATACCCTTCGTTTTTCTTATGAAACATGAGTTTAAAATTGATTTTGGGGGTTTTTAAAGTAGGGTTTCCATTTCATCCGAATTTTCAACATTTCGTATGTGACAAAGTCCTTCCTTTTTCATTGTTCTTGCTTCCTATATGTAAAGATCCACTATCTAACACCTCTATACATGATCAAGACTACATTTTTATGATCATCAATACATGTAAATAAAAATAACTCTATGATCATACATGTACATGAAGTTGTGGATGTCTAAACCTTAGATCTACTAAATATAGTGCATGAATCATGAATCTCATGGCATGAACAACAACATATATGCAAGATCTTTACTCCACATGCATCAACAAGATGAGATCTTAATATAAACACATCTAAACATTAGATCCATGTCTTGTGATGGCTTGATATTCTTGTTCATGTGTTTTCATGTCCCTAGCAAGAGCATCATGGGGGTTAAATAAGAAAACACACAAGATATAGTCTTGCCATTACAAGATTAGGAAGGATCAAGGCTTAAATATACATACCAATGGAGTTTTGAAAGAGGAAAGAAGAAGAAACAAAGTTGGAAAGTGAGGATGGGGGGGGGCAAGCTCACGGCACCAAAGGGGGAGGAAGGAGAGAGTTTTTCTCTTTTTCAAAAATTAAAACAAGAAGAAATGAAGAGAGAGAGAGGAAAATATGTTTATATATGAAGGCATTAGGGTTTAGTAATAAATAAAAATTGTAAAAATAAATCAAATGAGAGGAAAATCAGGGGGGGGGGGGGGGGCGCCACCTTGTGTGTGTGTGTGTGTTTTGAAAATTTGAATTTTGTAATTTAGTTAATTAAAATGTAATAAATGTGATAATTATTAAGAGACAAAATTTCTTGGAAAAGAAAATTGAAATGAGTAGTTGTAAGGATGTAAGAATAGGGTATGGGTAGTGTGTAGTGTAGGTTGTACTTGTGAATAGTAGACAAGACATCTACTTTACCGGTTGTTCCGAAAACACGGGAAAAGCTATAACTGTAATTTTTATAGCTCGGAAAATTACGAAATTGATATTTTTGGAATCCTTATAAAATTACGGTTCTAATGAATATTCCGGAATATTTTTCTGAATCCGTGGTCGGGGCACGCTTTTCCGTAATTGAGCTCGGGAAGGCTCGGAATTGAAAAATTCCCGAATTTAAAACTTTCAAAGGTTTAAAATGTACTTTAAAACAATAATTCAACTTCATTTACTTTATAAAATTTCTTTTATTATGAAACCGAAGGAAAGCCGGATTTAGGGTTCCTAGGCTTCTCTCACTGAACTAACCTGGATCGGATTAGGGTTTCGCTTCCAACTCCCGGGGTTTCCTAGCTACTGAGAATACCGGGGTTTACAACCTCCCCACCTTAAATAAAGTTTTGTCCTCAAAACGGAACTGATACCTTGTCTTTCAAATATCTCGGGGTACTTCCTCCGGATTTCCTCTTCAGCTTCCCAGGTTGCTTCCTCAAAGGCATGATTCCTCCATAACACTTTAACGTAGTGGATGTCTTTGTTTCGTAGCCTTTGAGTTTTCTTATCCAATATCTTCACTGGGTGTTCTCATATGTCAGGTTCTCCTTTAGCTGAATTGGTTCCAACTCCAGAATCCTTTCCGGGTCGGCAACATACCTCCTCAACACTGACACATGGAATACATTATGGATCCCGGACAAATTTGGTGGCAGGGCTAGCCGATACGCCAGATCTCCGACTCTTTCCAATATTTCAAAAGGTCCAATGTATCTTGGGCTTAACTTCCCTTGTGTACGCATCCTCTTAATACTTTTAATGGATTTATTTTAGGTACACGTGATCACCCACCTTAAACTCAAGTTCTCTTCTTTTCAAATCTGAGCTCTTTTGCCGGTCCTGAGCTTCTTTCATTTTCCGCTGAATCAACCTCACTTTATCCGCGGCTTCTTGTACCAATTCCGGCCCAATTGCTACCTTTTCCACTTCATCCCAAAACAAAGGGGATCTACAACGCCGTCCATACAAAGCTTCATACGGTGGCATCTGGATGGTGGAGTGATAGCTGTTATTGTAGGCAAACTCGATTAGGTGTACATGGCTATCCCAATTCCCTTTGAATTCCAAGGCACACGCTCTCAGCATGTCTTCTAGGGTTTGGATCGTCCGCTCAGACTGTCCATCGGTCTGAGGGTGATAAGCCGTGCTAAAGTGCAATTTGGTGCCCAAGCTCTTTTGCAAGCTTGTCCAAAACTTGGACACGAATCTCGGGTCTCTATCGGAGATAATCCCTGCAGGTATGCCATGTAATCTTACGATCTCTCTGATATAGATCTTGGCTAATCTTTCCATTGAGTAGGTCATATTTATGGGTAAGAAATGCGCCGACTTAGTCAATCGGTCCACTATTACCCATATTGCATCACAACCAGATGGAGTCTTGGGAAACCACACACAAAATCCATGGATATCTGATCCCACTTCCATTCCGGAATGGGTAAGGGCTTTAGCAATCCGCCCGGTCTCTGGTGCTCTACCTTCACCTGTTGGCATACTGGACACTTCATCACATAATCTGCCACATCTCGCTTCATGCCATTCCACCAATAGCGGCTTTCAAATCTTGATACATTTTGGTGCCTCCCGGATGCATGGTATATCCGGAGTTATGAGCCTCACTCATTATTTCCTTCCTCAACTCCTCATCCTCTGGCACACAAGTCTCCCCTTCATTCTGACCACGTCCTCATCATCTATGGCAAAGTCAAGGTACTTTCCTACCTGGACTTCCCTTTTTATCTTTTGTATCACCTCGTCATACCTTTGGGCTTCTTTGATCCTCTCTATGAGGGTCGGTTCCAGTACCAGATTGGATATCTCCAACTCAGCGCTTTGGTCTATGAACTCAATCCTTAGCTTCTCAATAATTTCTTGTGATCAAGGCGGCTACTTCCCCGTGATTTTTCCGACTTAGGGCATCCGCGACTGCATTCACTTTCCCTGGACAGTAATTTATTCCCAGATCATAATCCTTTATTAATTCTAACCACCTCCTTTGTCTCATGTTTAGCTCCTTCTATGTAAACAGGTATTTAAGACTCTTATGATCTGTATATATCTCACACCTTTGTCCATACAGATAATGTCTCCATATCTTCAAAGCAAAGACAACGGTAGCTAGCTCCAAATCATGCGTAGGGTAATTCTGTTCATGCGGTCTCAATTGCCGAGAAGCATATGCAATAACCTTCCCTCTTGCATCAGGACGCATCCAAGGCCATTCCTTGAGGCGTCACTATGTACCGTGTAGGGCTTTTCTGGGTCTGGTAAAACTAGAATCGGTGCCGAAACCAATCGTCGCTTCAATTCCTGAAATTCTGTTCCCTCTTGTCCGTCCAAACGAATTTCTCATTCTTTTGAGTTAACTGAGTCAGTGGCTTGGCTATCTTAGAGAAATCCTTCACAAACTTGCGATAGTAGCCAGCTAATCCCAAGAAACTCCTTACTTCGGTAACGTTTGCGGTGGTTTCCAATCCACTACAGCCTTGATCTTTTCGGGGTCAACTGATATCCCATCACCGGTTACTACGTGTCCAAGAAATGATATCCTGTCTAACCAAAAGTCACACTTGGACAGCTTGGCGTACAGCTTATTATCCCGTAATGTTTGCAATGCTAAACGAAGATGTTCCTCGTGTTGTTCCCTGGTCTTCGAATATATGAGTATGTCGTCTATGAAGACTATCACACATTTATCCAAAAGTGGCTTATAGACTCTGTTCATCAGATCCATAAATGCAGCTGGTGCATTAGTCAGTCCAAATGACATTACCAGGAACTCGTAGTGCCCATAACGGGTACGAAAAGCCGTCTTGGGTACATCCTCAGGCTTAATCCTCAATTGATGATATCCCGAACGCAAATCAATGCGTGAGAACACACAAGCCCCTTGCAGTTGATCAAACAAATCATCAATTCTTGGCAAGGGATACCGATTCTTGACAGTCACTTTATTTAACTCACGATAATCGATACATAATCTCATCGATCCATCTTTCTTCTTTACGAACAAAACGGGTGTGCCCCATGGTGATACACTCGGTCTTATAAAATTTTGATCCAGAAGTTCTTGCAACTGTGTCTTTAGCTCTTCAACTCAGCCGGTGCCATCCGGTATGGTGCTTTGGATATGGCTCAGTGTTTGGAGCCAAAACAATCTCAAAATCAATTTCTCTTTTGGTGGTAATCCCGGTAGGATCTCAGGAAACACATCCAAATACTCATTCACTACCGGTATATCCTTTTCTCACGGGTTCCCTCTTCATCTAAGACACCTTCAATCGGTATTATCTCTTCATCCTCCATCATTAGCTCAAACGAGTTTACCAAACCTTCTCGGAACTAGGGTTTCTCCCACAAATTCTACTTTTTCTCCCAATTGATCATAGAAACTCACTGTTTTCTTTTGGCAATCCACTATCGCTTTTACCTTGCTTAGCCAACTCATTCCGAGGATAACTTCGTATTTATTCATCTCCAACATTATCAAATCACTTTTGGAGTTGTGTCCATGAACTTCCAACGGACAATCCTTCACCAATTGTCGGGTTGATACAACACTTCCTGTGGGGGTCTTAATCCGTAGACTAACCGTAGTTGTGGCTATAGGTAATCCCAATTGGTTAGCCAAACTATTGGTGACGAACGAATGAGTCGCTCCCGTGTCAAATAAAACGTAAGCTTCCACGCCATTCACCCGTATGTGTCCTGAGGTCAACAAATATCCATCACAATTGATCCCTACAACATCCTTAAGGTTATCTACACAGGGTTCCTACTTCCAGCTTTCCCATATCATATTCAATTTCATTCAGGCAACAATTTAAATTTGCAACTTAAATTTCAGCTAGAGAGGGTTTCTGTTACTAACCTGTCACCAGGCCGCTATCAGCGCCTTCGCTTTGATCCAAAGCTGCCAATTCTACATCCTCCTCCTCATCTTCCTCGACCATCCACTGGCCTTCGAAGTTATATAACCTCATCCCATGCATTGCTGAAGCTGCTCGGCTCCCACTTTTGTTACCCGACCTCATAGGGTTGGTATTACTTGGAGCTCCATAGGGTCGAGCGGCCACGCTTTTCCGCTGGGAACATTCAGAGGCTAGATGTCCCTTCTCCTTGCAAATAAAGCAAGTCACAGCCAGCTTCTTTGGGCACGTGTAGACCATGTGGCCAGCGTCGCCACAGAAATAGCATTTGTTTTTCAACAACTGGCACTGCCTAGGAGCGTGTGCTCCCTTACATTTCCAACATGTGACGTTGGCCTTGAACTGGGTCGGTTTGCCTAGACTCTCTTGAATCCTTGGTACGGTCTGTACCTCTTTCCTTTGAATCCTGAACTCGAGGCGTCGAATGGCCTCTTTCCAAATACCCTCTTTTGGCTCTTGGTATTTCTTTTTCTGGCCCCTTCAATTACCCGGGCCTTCTCTACCATTTCAGGATATGTCCTGACTCCAAACTCTTCCAACTTGATCCGCAGATCTCATCTAAGCCTCCCAGAAATACCTGCTTCTTTAATTCTTCACTATCCCTGAAAGACTCAGGGGCATACTGCAGCAAGTGAACGAACTCGGTTTCATATTGCTCTACTGTCCTCCCCTTTTGCTTTACATGGAGGAAATCAGCACTATATTTCACTCTCAAGCTGGAGGGAAAATAATTGTTCAGAAATTCCCGGCGAAAGGTTTCCCAAGTGGCCGGGCAGTCAGGTTCCTTCTCTTGGAGTCCCACCAGACTCGCGCATTGTACCTCAGCATATACGTTCCATATTCCAACTGCAGGTAAGGTGGAATCTCGTATGCAGCAAAAGAACGCTCAACTTGAGCCAACCAGTCCTCGGCTTCATCCGGTTTACCGAATGCCCCATCAAAATACCGGTTGCTCTTAATAAAGTCCGGTAAGGAGCTTCGGTGGGGTCTCCTGTATGGCGGGGGTGGCGGCAACGCACATTATAGGAATGCTCCTCTTGTGGAGCGGTGCCTCTGCAGTCATTTCCCGATGATCTGGGTGGGGGATGTGGGGCCGAATCCCGAGCACTTTGCCCAGGGTGGGGGTTCTGAACTGGATTCTGATTTTGAATGAAGGATGTTTCAGAAGATTGGCCAATTGTCCAATCGCATTTAGCACATCACCCTGTTGATTTTGGGGTGCAGCCCCTTGGGGGTTAGTGGTGGCATAGCCGGCTGATCGGCTCGTTCGAGTTAGACCCTTGTTCCCGATTCCGAATTCGTCGGTTCCGTCTTTTACACATTATTTAATGAATTTTTAGTATTCTTAGGAGGTTTCAGATTCCAAAAAGGACAATTTGTTAACAAGGTTTTGAAAATTGCGAAAATTAGAAATCAATTTAGAAGGAAACAGGTTTCATAAATTCATGTAATCACAAGGAGAATATAAGAATTCACACATAGAGTAACAAGTTGACATTTCATAACAATAATGTGAATGAATGAATGCTCATGCAATCTATATGCGGTTAATGTTCTTTATGTATTGTGACATCATGCATGCTTTTCTCAACTCCTTTCCTTTGAAATAAACACGATCTTTTCATTACTTAGCGAGCCATACAATATTACATCAAGATTTTTGTTCCCAAAATTTGGCTAGCTAAGTTCCAATTCCGATTCTAACAATTTTCCTATTTCCGAAACATGACAAAATACAGGGAAAAGAAACAAATAAAGTACTAACTATCCTGAAATCCTAAGGCAATTGGCATCCCGCATTGCCTACTACAAAATAAGAAAATCAGGACTCCTCTTGGACTTCATGGGTTAGCATCCCGGTCTCTACTCATCACTAGAGTCATCGGGGGTCGGCTAGGAGGTCGTCTCCTGCTGGTAGAACCACCGTCGTCCCGTCGGATGAACAAACTAAGGTATTCCCTCGTAGTCATCCTCCGTTTCCTAGTAGGTCGGACTAAGGGTTCGGGTCTTCACTTTCCTCCTCTTCCTCAGTACCTTGCCCTTCCCTCGGGCTTACATCATTTCCTCACCTCTAACCTCCGGCTCACTCACCTGAGTCTCTATTATCTCATTCTCTCACTGGCTCTCCACCCATGCCTTCTATCTCCATAGGCTCGGGGGCTACAGGCTCAGCTACTACCATATCAAGTACAGGGGGATTTTCACCTTCTACATAAACATCCCTCCACATCAAGGGTCAAACTCGGGTTCCACCCTACCACTATCAGGTATCTCCAGCTCCCGATTAAAATCCCATACAATCGGGTTGGGTTCCGGATTCACTTCAGCTTCCGGCTCGGCTGGTGGGGTAGGGGTTCTAGGAACTACATTTTCTTCCCAGTTAGGATCCTCCTCAGGGTCCTCTTCCTTCTTCTTCTTCTTCATCCTCTCCAATCACAGGTGCCCCATTCAATTGCATGCCTATATCAATAGCTGGAGGTGGAGCTATCACTCGGGTGGGAGATATCTAAGTAAATCGCATGCCAAGTGATATGATTCCATGCATCTGCTAAATTCCAGTCAGGGTGATCATACAAATTATCATGGGCATACACTATAAAGGCCCTATGGGAATCCATACTCTAAAATCTGGAGGGGTTCGGTTTCCTCCACCCTTCAAAATGTAGCTTCTCTAGTCATGGGCTCACGCCCATAATCAACCATGATCCTCTCTAGAGTATAAATTGTCTCCAATTTTGTCCAGCTCCTTCTTCCCATGGGATCATACCTCAATCGATCCACTACCGAAGCCCATCTGGTATATCTCAATCCATCCTTCCACAACTTGTACATTTCCCCTATAGTCCGGGGATGTCTGGCTAAGGCAAAATCTTCACACAACTCTCTTAACCTCAACCTATACTCCACCAGTCTCATCGTTTCTCTTGTGAAGTTCCTGGCCCGCTCCCTGGTCTCACCCAAGGAGACCTACATAATACAACACTCCTAATCAGACTTAGCAAGAAAACGTTTTTAACTCCATTTAACCTATTAGTTAGATTTCTAAGTCGGTTTCTTTTAATCCTATTGTCTTGCTTTATAACCTAGTGCTCTGATACCAACTTAAACTGTCACGCCCCGTAGGGTATCCTAAACGTAACAGCCCGCCACATACTAATAAGACTCTCGAGTTCCCTACCCGAGCCCTTCGGGAGTCTTAAGTAGATGTAAAGCGTTCCTTTACGACAATAGAATACTTCAACAAATGGAGTTAAACAGTTTAATGTGGCATTCATTAGCCATAGATAATAAATCAAAACGCATAATTATAGTTTACAAAATCTAAGGGGCATTCCCCCGCAAAATAATAACAAGTCCATTACAGTCATCCAGAGTCCTTAGTTTCCAACGGAAGTCTATACAAAAAGAATGGATTAAACTTCTATGGGAAACTCCTATCTCCGGTACCTGTGCTGTGGCTTGCCTCGGCCTAAGCCATATAAACTCGTGCTGCAATAGATAAAAACTATGGGGGCGTAAGCTAACTAGCTTAGTGAGTAATAACTTCCATAACACAATTAAATACAATTCATTCAAACAAGTGATTATTCAAGCAAGTGTATGCATCAAACAAATGTGATCAACAAACATATGACCAACCGGAAATCATATGTGGATGGACTTGCGCCCTCCATCCCGGGTTAGCAGATTAACGAATCCTGCGGTACGACGCCGTTTAAGCTCACGGTCAACTAACAATATTTCGTTTTATGGATCACGATTAACCAACAAATTCGTTTTATGGATCACGATTAACCAACATATTCGTTTTATGGTCACGAAAAACCAACCAATGCGAATGCTCCAACCCCATCGTGATATGAATGAATCCAATTTACAATTGAAGTCGAATATCATTAGTTCAATTCTTTTAGGTGACCAACAAGTATTCGCAGACATTCATCATAAGATACTAGCTAATCAGTCAATAGCTTAACACCCGGTTTCGATATTCCTTAAGTTCCATTTCACATATCAACAGTAGCAACATATATAATTCCCATATACCCCATCATGCATATACAATTTCTTTTATCTTTGCCTACACCCTAGTGCCACTACATTACAATCACATTCATTAATTGAGAGTGGATAGAAAACTCACTCTGCCATTGGACGCCGGGTCTTTCTAATAGTAGTAGTAGGGTGGTAGGGTGTCGTCCTGCTTGGGATCACCTACCAAGCAAGAATCCTAATGAGATTCTCATTAGGTAACCAGTCAAACTATACATCTAAACTAGGTGAATTCGGATTTCTCGCTATTTGCGGAAGTTCCGACTTATATGGCCTACTTGATCATTTCAACTCGGAATTTCGCAAATTTTATATCGATCTCTATCTACTTCGAAAGATCTATCTATTTATAATATTAAATCCAAGTTTTGAAAATAGTAAGGTCACGGAGCAGTAGGATCAGATCTGTTCCACACTTTTTCCAATTCCGACAATTTGTTTTGCTTTTGATAAGAAATGTTCCTAGTTGATGATTCATGCATGAATGGTATAGGAATGAATTACTAACATGAATGCCATGTCATGAACTTAATATATGCATTGTCATGATGATTTTGTGATAATAAATTCTTATGAACTCTTAAGTGTTGGAAAATCCCATAAAGGTTATTTCTAAGAAGCTATTCTTCCACTTAATGCCTTAGGGTTTCTTTGACTTTAAATCTTGTAATCCACTTGTTATCTATCTAAAAATAAGTCTCACAGGTCTATAATAGTCATGGCCTTCATTCACGCATAAATTTCCTATTTTTCATTTGGGAATCATGTTTTTAAACAAGCTTTTTGTTAAAAATCCGAATTTTCTAAATTTCATTTTCTTGCATTTTTCTTAAGGAAAAATTTGTCTAATGCATTAAAATTTGAAGCTCCAATATATATTATCTAAGGACTTCATTTAGCTTATAAAACATCCAATTTAGACTTAAATTCTAAGTGTTCTTGTAGCATGAACCTAAATTACGAATTTGACTACACATCCTTATTTCAATATTTTCCATTCTAACTTTATTCCTTATTTTTACATTTTTATCATGCCTAAACTCTCCTAAATTTATAAAAATCATCCCTTCAATATACCTATTACACATCCCTTCGTTTTTCTTATGAAACATGAGTTTAAAATTGATTTTGGGGGTTTTTAAAGTAGGGTTTCCATTTCATCCGAATTTTCAACATTTCGTATGTGACAAAGTCCTTCCTTTTTCATTGTTCTTGCTTCCTATATGTAAAGATCCACTATCTAACACCTCTATACATGATCAAGACTACATTTTTATGATCATCAATGCATGTAAATAAAAATAACTTTATGATCATACATGTACATGAAGTTGTGGATGTCTAACCTTAGATCTACTAAATAGTGCATGAATCATGAATCTCATGGCATGAACAACAACATATATGCAAGATCTTTACTCCACATGCTGAACAAGATGAGATCTTCATAAACACATCTAAACATTAGATCCATGTTTGTTGGCTTGATATTCTTGTTCATGTGTTTTCATGTCTAAAAGAGCATCATGGGGGGTAAATAAGAAAAAACACACAAGATATAGTCTTGCCATTACAAGATTAGGAAGGATCAAGGCTTAAATATACATACCAATGGAGTTTGAAAGAGGAAAGAAGAAGAAACAAAGTTGGAAAGTGAGGATGGGGAGGGGCATGTAAACCCGGGAATTCTCGGTAGCTAGAAACCCCAGGAGGGAGACGAAACCCTAATCCGATCAGATTGAGTTTAGTGAATAGAGCCTAGGAACCTTAAATCCGATTTTCCTTCGGTTTCATGGTAAAATAATTAAATTGGAGTGAATGAATTTGAATTGTTGTTCCAAGTACATTTCAAACCTTTGAAAGTTTTAAATTCGGGAATTTTTCAATTCCGGGCCTTCCCGAGCCCAATTATGGAAAAGCGTGCCCCGGGCCACGGATTCAGAAAAATATTCCGGAATATTCATTAGAACCGTAATTTTATAAGGATTCCAAAATATCAATTTCAAAATTTTCCGAGCTATAAAGATTACAGTTATAGCTTTTCCCGTGTTTTCGGAACAACCGGTAAAGTAGATGTCTTGTCTACTTTTCACAAGTACAACCTACAAACACACTACCCATACCCTATTTTTACATCCTTACAACTACTCATTTCAATTTTCTTTTCCAAGAAATTTTGTCTTTTGAATAATTATTACTTTTATTACAATTTCATTTACTAAATTACAAATAACAATTTTTTGAAACTCACACACCACACACACAAAGGAGGCCGGCGCCCCTCTGTAAACCCCTGTTTTCTAAGCCCTAAACCTTAAGCCGGAAAGTCTACCGGAGACCTTAAGTCAACCAATCTTGAGTAAAACCTACAGTTTAGATCCCGAAAACCCGAGTTCGCAAATCGAGGAGTTGAAAAATAATTGAAGTGTTTAGAATAGTCCGTAATAATATTTGATTTATTAAAAATATCAGATCGGTTCAATTTCGGCTTATTTCGAACCCGTTTGGATACTGCTTTGGAAAGCGTGTCCCGGGGCTCGGAAAATTAAAAAATATATCTTTAATATTTTTAGACTCGTATTTTTATAAGGATTTCAAAAATATCAAGTTTAGAATTTTTCGGATTCTAAAAATATCAGTTATAGCTCATATAAGCTTATTTTACTCTTACCGGTAACTAAATTGTTAAATTTCTAAAAATAATTTAATTGATTATTTTATTTAAATCATAAAAATTCTGCTACTTCAATAAAAATATTTTTCTTAATTTATTATAAATTTTCTTATTCAAAAAGTCACTTTATCAACCATACTTCAAGTACACATACATTATCATTACTACACATTATTATGTCTTCTTTTGCTTTTTCTTACACTCCTCTTCCCAAATTGCAGCTGCCCATTCCCCATAAAATAGCCACCTTTCATATTTTTAGTCAATTATTTGATATTTTAAAGTCTCATTTAGTTGGAAATGGATGCAACTTGTTACACTTTCAAAATACAAGTTAAAAATCAAACAAAACCCTCCTACACCTCTACAAATCACGCCAGCCCCCCTTGCAGCTGCATGGATTTTTATTTTTTTTTTAAATTATTTAACACACATTTATCTCTATTTAAACATCTCATTCCCTCTCTCTTTCACCTTTACAAACCCTACATTTTTCCTCTCTCTTTTTCCCTCTCTTTTCCTCTTCTTCCTTGCTTTTCTTCTTGAAAACAAGCTGTCCACATTTTTATTTCTTACTTCCATACATATTTCTTGCAATTATTTGAGGTAATCTTTCTCTTTTAGCTCTTATAAGATGTTCTAGGATCATACCATGAATGTTTCATGCATCAAAGGACATTCCACAAGCTTGAAAGGCTATGGATGATGATGCCAAGAAGTGAAACATTCCTCTAGATGATGATCCTTTTGTTCTTAGTATTTTTGTTATATGGAAGGCTTGTTTATCTTCTTGTTTATGTGATAACTTGTAGATCTAGAGTTTTATCAAGCTTTAGTTATGTTTATGTGTAGATCTAGGAGTTCAAGGCCTATTACTAAGTTTTTCTTATGCTTTCATGGATATATTGAGTAGATCTTAGATTCAAGTTGGAATGAAAAAGAAAAATTCGTAACTTGTCAATGCCCTATTTTAAAAACCCTCTTTCAAGTCTTAAAATGGAAGCTTTTGTTAAGAAAATGAAGGTTTGATGGATGTATATCATCAAGGCTTCATCTTACAAGAATCAAAGTTGATTTTCAAAGTTTATTTTCAAAAACAAAAATTGTATTCTCGGATCAAGACAAAGATCCAAAATAAAAACATGTTTTCCAACTCACAAATGAGGATTTTATTCAAGAAATGAAGGGTACTTGAGATATAATATGTAATGGGTTGTTTTCCATGAGTTTTGATGAATTTTCTCAAGAGATATGTCCAAAATAAATTTATGAAAATTCGGATCAAGACCAAGACCTATTTTTGAAACCCATCAATCAACTTTAAAATGAAGATTTAGACAAAAATATAAGAGGCTCTTGATATAGATATCTTAAGGAATGGATTTTCATAAGTTTGAATGGGTTTTCCTAAGAAGTATTGCATAAATCAAGTGCTTTGTAGAAGACAATATTTAGGTCTTGTTTTCATTGTAAGTTTCAAGTGGAAATTCGTAATTATGAGAAGACCAATTTGAAAACCTTCTTTTTGATCTCAAAACAAGTATTTTACATTGAAAATGAAATGCTTGGATGATACTTAATATAGGAAAAATTATTTTCATTGAACTAAGTGAGTTTTAGTAGAGGAATTACTCAAAACAAGGCAATGAGTTTCAACTTGTGAATGTTGGTTTTATGAATATGGATTCTTAGAAGTTTCTTTTGAACATTATGTTTGGGATTAGATAAGCATGTAATCTCTTAATTTTGTTTTAGGATCTCCTTGCAAGTTAGGATAATTGAGTCAACCTAAGTAGTTAAATAGAGTAGATATGGAAATTTTCACAAGGCTCAAATCTGGAATTTTCGCAACCCTACTGTACAGTACGTTTCCGACCCTTAAATGACTTAAATGTTTGAATTAACTTTAGAAATGGATAGCTCTTTCGAAGTAGGTATAAATCGGTATTAGATAAATTCCGAGTTTGAGTTAGATATGACCTTTTTAAGTTAAGGATTCAACCTAGACGGAAATTGACGAATTAGTAAATAAAATTGTTAAGTTTAATAGAACTTCATAAGAGATGCTCATTGAGGGTATTCTTTGTACCTAGGTGAATTGGAGGACGGGTTACACTTCCCGAGGACTATTACGACTAGTGGATTTTCACTACATGGACAAGTGAGTTCATTTCTCAATTAATTATGCTCTTGGATGTGCTTGTAGTAGTGGCATTAGATTAGGAAAAGATAAAATTGTGTTTGAATGGTGATCTAAACTTGCATGAATGAACGATAAGTATATCGAGGCAAGCTTTGTTGTAATATTCTTGTATGAGCTAGTATAGATTTGGAATGTCTGAAAATTGTATGGTCACCTTTAAATTATCTAAGTAATATGTCATGATTATATGAATAAACTGTACATGCATCTCACGTAGTGAGTCGTATATCATTGTCGAGTATATCTTTGGTGGGACAAAGGTGTACTTGGGAGGCAGCGGGTCTTTAACGAATGGGGCTAGGGTTGCATGACTTATGGACCACCCATTCGAAGATGAAACTATGGTTGCATGACTTATGGACCAACATTAAAGATTGTGGTTGCATGTCTTATGGACCACCCCACTTAAGATTGGGATTATGGTTGCATGTCTTATGGACCAACTTTGGAATTGTAGTTGCATGTCTTATTACCCAAACCCCGAATGGAGGGCGTAAATTCATTCACTTATGACTACCGGAAAGTCATATGCCTGCTTGCTCATACGCTTGTGCATTCATATGGTTGCTTAATTATAACTTGCTTGTATAGATATTTTAGCTTGGTCGGGCATGTTACTTGAAGAAAATGAATCTCACTAAGCATTAGCTTATACCCCAACAGTTTTTGTTGCAGCGTTCCTATTTTTGGATGTTCCGAGAGGACATTTGTGCAGGTTTATCACATGGAATTAAAGAGCTTTTGAGGAAGTCGGGACCTAGTGTAGGCGTGGACTTCTAGGAAAATCTCTTTAATGTGAATTAACATATGTGTAATTGGAGCTAAACGATGTAGACTCCTATTATTTTGGCGGGGGTATGCCCCCTTGGCTTTTGTAAAGTTAACTGTTTATTT
This sequence comes from Combretum micranthum, assembly GCA_024138025.1. Taxonomy (NCBI): domain Eukaryota; kingdom Viridiplantae; phylum Streptophyta; class Magnoliopsida; order Myrtales; family Combretaceae; genus Combretum; species Combretum micranthum. Next base: position 256,066 of record JAMXBD010001746.1, on the reverse strand, counting down.
TGTTGTGATTTATATTCTTGATGCTATGAATGCTTTCTTAAGACTACTCGAATCAAAGTGTGATCCTAAAAGTTGTGTGAAGTACACCTTACACACGATATGTAAACTCATGGGATGACTAAGGTTGTCATACGTAAGTTTAGATATCGGGTGTGGTGGACTGTCGCGTTTAGGGTACCCTTTGGGGCGTGACAGTTTAAGTTGGTATCAGAGCATGGTTAAGAGTTTACAATCATAACTACAAATAAATAGTCTTAAGAAAGGATAAAAAAGGAAGGATATAATAGAATTATTGAGGAAGACTTAGATGGGAAGACGACCATAGTATCGGCCCTAAAATCCTATCGCTTTAACCTTTGTGGATAGTAACCACTAGGAAACAATCGACTTAGTATCGTAAAACCTTCAGAGGTGACCTAATGAGACTCCCATAGAATACCGCTTAGATACTTTAGTTGCCTTTGGTATTGTATTGCTATTGTTACATGTTGATTGTTTTGTTGTTACTTATAGTATAAAATCTTACTTGATTTTTGATTATGAGGATTTTTACACGTGTTGTCCATATTTCAATAAAGCTATATTTATGTTTTATGATCTCAGAATTTTATTACTTAATTCCCTGATTTACCTTTTCAAACTTTTTATTTTCTGCTCGTATTACTACTTCCTTTATTTCCATTACCTCGTTTGAAAACGTTAATAGAATATATTGAGAAGATTACTTATCTAGACGAGAATAAAATTTGCTACAGCCGAGGTAGAAGAAGGAGACGTCAGGAGGAAAGCGCCTCCAATCAACCTAATATGGAAGAAGGGCAACAAGCCGCCCCTCCTCCAAATCCTCCTGCAGATGCTACACAGGTAGCTTTGCAAGCCATGCTTGGACAAATGGCACAAATGACGCAAGTGCTCGAAGCACTTCGACAAAGTTTGCCGGCAGCGGCACAAGCACAAGCTCCAGCCCCAACTCCACCACCACCTGCACCCCAAGCTTCTGTGGGGATGCCAGCACAGGAAAGCGCGCACTCTCACACTGCGCCTTTGCCTCCTCCACCACCTATGAGGCCATACAGAAGCTCCCTACCCGAGTTTATTAAGAGTAACAGATATTTTGAAGGGACTTTTGGGAGACCGGATGAGGCTGAGGATTGGTTAGCTCAGATAGAGCGATCCTTCAGGGCTTTTGAGGTGCCACACACTGAGAGTTGACTATGGCACTTACCTGCTTCGGTTGAATGCACGGGTTTGGTGGGAATCGAAAGAAAGAGAGCTCATGCCACCAGTTACTTGGGAAAGGTTCCGCCATGAGTTCTTGGAGAATTACTTCCCCGGAAGTCTCCGAGTGCAGTTCAGCTCAGAATTCTTGAACATTGCTCAGAAAGGAAGAACTGTAGAGCAATATGAAACTGAGTTTAGTCGATTACTGCAATATGCTCCGGATTCATACAAGCACAGTGAGGAGCTAAAGTACGAGTTTTCTTAAATGGATTAGATGAGGAGTTGAGGAGGCTAGAAGAGTTTAATATTAACTTTGTTGAGCTGGTAGAAAGAGCCCGGATAGTGGAAGGGGCTAAGAAAAGGAAGGGCAAGACTACTGAGAAGCCACCTCGGTTTTTGGAAAGAAGTTTTATGGGGGATCAGGATCTGGATTCTCCCACAAGAGGTTCAAGCCGTCTTATGGCTATAAGGGTAACACTAGTGGGGGACAGGCTACCCCTAAGAGTGTCAGTTGCTGGAAATGTAAGGGGGATCACTACCCCAAGAAATGCCCACAGTTGGCAGATAAGTGTTATTTCTGTGGCGACTCATCCCATAAGATTTCTAACTGCCCAAAGAAGACTACGACCATGTGCTTTGTCTGCAAGCAATTTGGTCACTTTGCCAATGAGTGCCCTCAAAGGAAGAATGCTCCAGCTAAACCTTTTGGGGGATCAGCAGCAGCAAGACCCGGGAACGGGAATAGTGGGAACAGTAGCGTGCTGGGTCAGCAATGCACGGAATGAGGATCTACAACCTCGAAGGGCAATGGGTATGCGAAGAGATGGGAAATGAAGACTGCGGATTGGCTGCTCTCGAGGAGGATAATGGCCCGGACTTCGGTCTTGTGACAGGTAGGTCTTAACTCTTGTCTTTGTTTTTCTGCTGCTTTGATTTGTTAAGATTCAAGTATAAGAAAAGAAAAACAAGTTTGGTTAAGTTAAAGTAGTTAGGAAGATAAGTTAGGATGGTGTGAAGGTAGTGATTAGTACGTGTTGGACGCAGGACACATACGGATAGCTAAGACGACTGCTTATGCTCTTTTTGACACGGGAGCCACACATTCGTTCATCACCGGATTGGCTAGACAAGTTGGTTTACCGATAGCCACTATTGCCTCTAGCTTTCGTGTTAGAACCCCGACTGGGAGTGTGGTGACGACAAATGAGATGCTAAAGGATTGTCCAATGGAGATTCATGGGCATGGTACGAAGTGTGATTTGATAGTATTGGAGATGAGTAAATATGAAGTGATTTTGGGTATGAGTTGGTTAGCTATTGCTAAAGCCGTTGTGGATTGTCGAAGGAAGAAAGTAAATTTCAAGGATGTTGATGGAATGGATGTTGAGTTCACAGGTGAGACGGTAGTTTCAAGAGGAACTGATCTATGCTCATTTGAGTTGCTTATGGATGGAGAGGATAGAGGAAAGTGAAGGTTGTCTTAATGCAACAGAAAAAGAAGAAGGATTACCTAAGATTGAGGATATAACGGTTGTCAAGAATTTCTCGATGTCTTTCCGGATGAGCTACCAGGTTTGCCACCTAAGAGGGAAATTGATTTCGAGATTGACTTGGTGCCAAATACTGAGCCGATATCTAAAGCGCCGTATCGTATGGCCCCTGTTGAGTTAAAGGAATTACAAAAGCAATTGCAAGAACTCTTGGACCATGGATTCATAAGACCAAGTGTGTCACCATGGGGTGCACCTGTATTATTTGTTAAGAAGAAGGATGGTTCAATGAGACTATGTGTTGATTATCGGGAGTTGAACAAGGTTACAATTAAGAATAAGTATCCACTTCCAAGGATTGATGACCTTTTCGATCAGCTACAAGGAGCAAGTGTATTCTCACGGATTGATCTACGATCAGGGTATCATCAGTTAAGGGTCAAACCTGAAGATGTGCCGAAGACTGCTTTTCGGACTCGTTATGGACATTATGAGTTCTTAGTGATGTCTTTTGGATTAACGAATGCTCCTGCCGCCTTCATGGACTTGATGAATCGAGTATATAAGTCATTGTTGGACAAATGTGTGATTGTTTTTGATGATATTTTGATTTACTCGAAGACAAGAGAGCAACACGAAGAGCACCTTCGCATGGCCTTACAAATCCTAAGAGAACATAAGCTATACGCCAAATTTTCTAAGTGTGACTTTTGGCTAGATAGGATTTCATTTTTGGGACATGTGGTGTCGGGTGAAGGCATATCAGTAGACCCTGAGAAGATTAAGTCTGTGGTGGAATGGAAGCCGCCTAAGACCGTGACTGAAGTAAGGAGCTTTTTGGGTTTAGCCGGATATTACAGGAAGTTTGTCCAAGACTTTTCCAAGATAGCCAAGCCGTTAACTCAGTTAACGCAAAAGAATGAGAAGTTTGTATGGACGGAAAAGAGGGACCAAAGTTTTCAAGAATTGAAGCAAAGGCTTGTCTCTGCTCCGATTTTGGTTTTGCCAAACCCCGAGAAACCCTATACGGTACATAGTGATGCTTCGAAAAATGGTCTCGGATGCGTTCTCATGCAAGAGGGAAAGGTGATTGCCTATGCTTCAAGACAGTTAAGGCCACATGAGCAAAATTACCCCACGCATGACTTGGAACTAGCCGCTGTTGTCTTTGCTTTGAAGATATGGAGACATTACCTATATGGACAACGGTGTGAGATCTACACCGACCACAAGAGTCAAGTATTTGTTCACCCAAAGGAGCTGAACATGAGGCAGCGAAGATGGCTAGAGTTAATTAAAGATTACGATTTGGGATAAATTATTGCCCGGGAAGAGTGAATGCGTTGCCGATGCCTTGAGTCGCAAGAACCACGGGGAGTCGCAACTCTTTTGACGGACCAGAAAGAATTGATTAAAGAATTTGAGAGGCTAAGCATTGAATTCGTTGGGCAAGACTTGGATGGAAATAGCAAATTTGGTGTTGGAACCAACTTTGGTGGAAAGGATTAAAGAGGCTCAGCGCTATGATGAAGTGATACAAAGGATAAAGAAAGAAGTTAAGGAGGGAAAATATACTGATTTTTCAATAGATGATGAGGATGTAGTAAGGATGAAAGGACGATTGTGTGTGCCTGATGACGAAGAAATGAGGAAGGAAATCATGAGTGAAGCGCACAATTCTGGGTACACGGTACACCCGGGAGGAACCAAGATGTACCAAGACCTTAAGGGACATTATTGGTGGAACGGAATGAAACGGGATGTGGCAGATTTCGTGATTAAGTGCCCAACATGCCAACAAGTGAAGGTAGAACATCAAAGCCGGGTGGATTGTTAAACCTTTGCCTATACCGGAATGGAAGTGGGACCAGATTTCTATGGACTTTGTTTGTGGTTTACCAAGGACACCGTCAGGTCATGATGCTATATGGGTTGTGGTTGACCGGTTAACTAAGTCTGCTCACTTCTTGCCAATAAGTATGACTTTCTCCATGGATAAATTGGCGAGGCTGTACATGAAGGAAATTGTTCGTTTACATGGGGTACCGGCCGGGATTGTGTCGGATCGAGACCCGAGATTTGTGTCTAAGTTCTGGATGAGCTTGCAGAAGTGTTTGGGGACAAAGTTGCATTTTAGCACAGCCTATCATCCTCAAACTGATGGACAGTCGGAAAGAACGATCCAGACTTTGGAAGATATGCTTAGGGCATGTGTGATGGAGTTCAAGGGAAGTTGGGAAGCTCATTTACCTTTGGTTGAGTTCGCTTACAACAATAGTTATCACTCGACTATCAAGATGCCGCCTTATGAGGCCTTATATGGACGTAAGTGTAGATCCCCGTTGTTTTGGGATGATGTTGAGAAGGAAGTTCTTGGACCCGATCTAGTGCAAGATGCCACTGAAAAGGTTCGAATAATCCAACAACGAATGAAGGAAGCTCAGGATAGACAGAAGAGCTGGGCAGATTTGAAAAGAAGGGTTCTTGAGTTTCAAGTGGGTGATCATGTGTATTTAAAGATAAATCCTATCAAAAGTATCCATCGCGTTCGCTCACAAGGAAAGTTGAGCCCCCGGTATATTGGTCCTTTCGAAGTATTGGAACGGGTTGGAGAATTAGCATACCGCCTTGCCTTACCGCCAAATCTTTCGGGAGTGCACAATGTTTTTCATGTCTCGGTGCTTCGCAAGCACATAGCCGACCCGGATCAAGTTATAGAATTGGAACCGGTGTTATTAAAAGAAAACCTCACTTACGAGGAGCACCCAATACAGATTTTGGACACAAAGATACAAAAGTTAAGGAATAAGGAAATTAAGTATGTGAAGGTTCTTTGGAGGAATCATGCACATGAGGAAGCAACTTGGGAGGCAGAAAGTGAAATGCGGCAGAAGTACCCTAGTTTGTTTAAGGAATCAGGTACGTCTTTCAAGTTTTGCGGACAAAACTTTCTTTAAGGTGGGTAGGTTGTAAACCCCTGTTTTCTAAGCCCTAAACCTTAAGCCGGAAAGTCTACCGGAGACCTTAAGTCAACCAATCTTGAGTAAAACCCTACAGTTTAGATCCCGAAAACCCGAGTTCGCAAATCGAGGAGTTGAAAAATAATTGAAGTGTTTAGAATAGTCCGTAATAATATTTGATTTATTAAAAATATCAGATCGGTTCAATTTCGGCTTATTTCGAACCCGTTTGGATACTGCTTTGGAAAGCGTGTCCCGGGGCTCGGAAAATTAAAAATATATCTTTAATATTTTTAGACTCGTATTTTTATAAGGATTTCAAAAATATCAAGTTTAGAATTTTTCGGATTCTAAAAATATCAGTTATAGCTCATATAAGCTTATTTTACTCTTACCGGTAACTAAATTGTTAAATTTCTAAAAATAATTTAATTGATTATTTTATTTAAATCATAAAAATTCTGCTACTTAATAAAAATATTTTTCTTAATTTATTTATAAATTTTCTTATTCAAAAAGTCACTTTATCAACCCATACTCAAGTACACATACATTATCATTACTACACATTATTATGTCTTCTTTTGCTTTTTCTTACACTCCTCTTCCCAAAATTGCAGCTGCCCATTCCCCATAAAATAGCCACCTTTTCATTATTTTTAGTCAATTATTTGATATTTTAAAAGTCTCATTTAGTTGGAAATGGATGCAACTTGTTACACTTTCAAAATACAAGTTAAAAATCAAACAAAACCACCTCCTACACCTACAAATCACGCCAGCCCCCCTTGCAGCTGCATGGTTTTATTTTTTTTTTTAAATTTATTTAACACACTTTATCTCTATTTAAACATCTCATTCCCTCTCTCTTTCACCTTTACAAACCCTACATTTTTCCTCTCTCTTTTTCCCTCTTTTTCTCTTCTTCCTTGCTTTTCTTTCTTGAAAACAAGCTGTCCACATTTTTATTTCTTACTTCCATACATATTTCTTGCAATTATTTGAGGTAATCTTTCTCTTTTAGCTCTTATAAGATGTTCTAGGATCATACCATGAATGTTTCATGCATCAAAGGACATTCCACAAGCTTGAAAGGCTATGGATGATGATGCCAAGAAGTGAAACATTCCTCTAGATGATGATCTCTTTTGTTCTTAGTATTTTTGTTATATGGAAGGCTTGTTTATCTTCTTGTTTATGTGATAACTTGTAGATCTAGAGTTTTACAAAGCTTTAGTTATGTTTATATGTAGATCTAGGAGTTCAAGGCTTACTACTAAGTTTTTCTTATGCTTTCATGGATATATATTGAGTAGATCTTAGATTCAAGTTGGAATGAAAAAGAAAAATTCGTAACTTGTCAATGCCCTATTTTAAAAACCCTCTTTCAAGTCTTAAAATGGAAGCTTTTGTTAAGAAAATGAAGGTTTGATGGATGTATATCATCAAGGCTTCATCTTACAAGAATCAAAGTTGATTTTCAAAGTTTTTTCAAAACAAAAAAAATTGTTTCTCGGATCAAGACAAAGATCCAAAATAAAAACATGTTTTCCAACTCACAAATGAGGATTTTATTCAAGAAATGAAGGGTTCTTGGATATATATGTAATGGGTTGTTTTCATGAGTTTTGATGAATTTTCTCAAGAGATATGTCCAAAATAAATTTATGAAAATTCGGATCAAGACCAAGACCTATTTTTGAAACCCATCAATCAACTTTAAAATGAAGATTTAGACAAAAATATAAGAGGCTCTTGATATAATATCTTAAGGAATGGATTTTCATAAGTTTGAATGGGTTTTCCTAAAGTATTGCATAAATCAAGTGCTTTGTAGAAGACAATATTTAGGTCTTGTTTTCATTGTAAGTTTCAAAGTGGAAATTCGTAATTATGAGAAGACCAATTTTGAAAACCTTCTTTTTGATCTCAAAACAAGTATTTTACATTGAAAATGAAATGCTTGGATGATACTTAATATAGGAAAAATTTTTTCATTGAACTAAGTGAGTTTTAGTAGAGGAATTACTCAAAACAAGGCAATGAGTTTCAACTTGTGAATGTTGGTTTTATGAATATGTATTCTTAGGAGTTTCTTTTGAACATTATGTTTGGGATTAGATAAGCATGTAACTCTTAATTTTGTTTATAGGATCTCCTTGCAAGTTTAGGACTAATATGAGTCAACCTAAGTAGTTAAATAGAGTAGATATGCAATTTTTCACAAAGGCTCAATCTGGAATTTTCGCAACCCTACTGTACAGTACGTTTCGACCCTTAAATGACCTTAAATGTTTGAATTAACTTTGGAAATAGATAGCTCTTTCGAAGTAGGTATAAATCGTATATTATAAGCTAAATTCCGAGTTAAAATGAGTTAGATATGACTTTTTTAAGTTAAGGATTCAACCTAGACGGAAATTGACGAACTTAGTAAATAAAATTGTTAAGTTTAATAGAACTTCATAAGAGATGCTCATTGAGGGTATTCTTTGTACCTAGGTGAATTGGAGGACGGGTTACCACTTCCCGAGGACTATTACGACTAGTGGATTTTCACTACATGGACAAGTGAGTTCATTTCTCAATTAATTATGCTCTTGGATGTGCTTGTAGTAGTAGTGGCATTAGAATTAGGAAAAGATAAAATTGTGTTTGAATGGTGATCTAAAACTTGCATGAATGAACGATAAGTATATTGCAAGCTTTGTTGTAATATTCTTGTCTGAGCTAGTATAGATTTGGAATGTCTGAAAATTGTATGGTCACCTTTAATAATCTACGTAATATTCATGATTATATGAATAAACTGTACATGCATCTCACGTAGTGAGTCGTATATCATTGTCGTATATCTTTGGTGGGACAAAGGTGTACTTGGGAGGCAGCGGTCTTTAACGAATGGGGCTAGGGTTGCATGACTTATGACCACCCCATTCGAACGATGAAACTATGGTTGCATGACTTATGGACCAACATTAAAGATTGTGGTTGCATGTCTTATGGACCCCCCACTTAAGATTGGGATTATGGTTGCATGTCTTATGGACCAACTTTGGAATTGTAGTTGCATGTCTTATGAACTACCCCAAACCCCGAATGGAGGGCGTAAATTCATTCACTTGACTACCGGAAAGTCATATGCCTGCTTGCTCATACGCTTGTGCATTCATATGGTTGCTTAATTATAACTTGCTTGTATAGATATTTTAGCTTGGTCGGGCATGTTACTTGAAGAAATTGAATCTCACTAAGCATTAGCTTATACCCCAACAGTTTTTGTTGCAGCGTTCCTATTTTTGGATGTTCCGAGAGGACATGATGTGCAGGGTTATCACATGGAATTAAAGAGCTTTTGAGGAAGTCGGGACCTAGTATAGGCGTGGACTTCTAGGAAAATCTCTTTAATGTGAATTAACATATGTGTAATTGGAGCTAAACGATGTAGACTCCTATTATTTTGGCGGGGGTATGCCCCCTTGGCTTTTGTAAAGTTAACTGTTTATTTTGTTGTGATTTATATTCTTGATGCTATGAATGCTTTCTTAAGACTACTCGAATCAAAGTGTGATCCTAAAAGTTGTGTGAAGTACACCTTACACACGATATGTAAACTCATGGGATGACTAAGGTTGTCATACGTAAGTTTAGATATCGGGTGTGGTGGACTGTCGCGTTTAGGGTACCCTTTGGGGCGTGACACCCTCCCTCCTATTTTCCCCTCAATTGTATTATTTTTACTTCATTTTTATTAACTAAACCCTAATGCACTCAATATATATACTAAATTTTCTCTCTCTCTCTTCATTTTCTTTCTTTCAAATTTTTCAAAAGGAGCAAAACCCTCTCTTCCTCTCCTCTCAAGTGCCGAGCACTCCCCTCCCCCTTCCTCTTGCCATTTCAACTTGTTTCTTCTTCTTTCCTTCTTCAAGACCTCTTTGGTATGTATATTTAGGCCTTGTACATCCTAAATCTTGTTATGGCAAGATCATTCTTGTGTTTTCTCCTCTAAATCCCAATGAGCATGAGCAAGGGACATGGAAACACAACTACAAGAATCTCAAGCCATCTCAAGAAGTGGATCTAGCCTTTAAATGAGTTTTGTTTGAAATAGCAACTTGTTCATGCATATAAAGTAGTGATTTTGTGTTTATATTGTTGTTCATGCCATGAGATCCATGTTATATACATCATATGTGGTAGATCTAAGGTGTAGACATTCACCACTTTATGTACATGCATGATCATAGGTTCATTTTGTTTATGTGCCTTTTTGATCATAAAAATGAAGTCTTGTTCATGTATAGGGATGTTAGATAGTATATCTCCACATATAGATGGCAAGAACATTGAAAAAGGAAGGACTTTGTTAGATATGAAAAGTTGAAAATTCGGATGAAATGGAAACCCTACCCTAAAGACCTCCAAAATCATTTTTAAACTCATATTTCATAAGAAAAATGAAGGGTAAGTGAAATAGACTTGTTGAAGGAATTATTTTCATGAGTTTAGATGAGTTTAGGCATAATAATATTGAGGAAAACAAAAGGTGAAGTTAGAATGAAAAGTGTTGACTTTAAGTGTGTAGTCAAATTCGTAACTTTGTGAAATGCCTAATAAAACACTTAGTATTTAAGTCAAAAATGGATATTTTATAAGCTAAATGAGGTCCTTAGATAATGTATATATTGAAGCTCCAATTTTTAATGCATTAGACTAGATTTCCCCTTAAGAAAAATGTAAGAAAAGAAAATTTGGAAAATTCGGATTTTTATAACTAGCTTATGTGAAAACATGTTTACCAAATGAAAAATGTGAATTTTTGTGCATGAATGGAGGCCATGACTATTATAGACTTTGAAAACCTAATTTTAGTTAAATAATAAGTAGATTACAAGATTAAAAACCAAAGAAACCCTAAGGAGTATAACGTGGGAATAACTTCTTGGAATTAGCCTTTATGAAACTTTCCCCAACACTTGGGAGTTCCTAAAAGTTTATTACTACAAAAATCATCATGACCATGCACAATTTGAGTTCATTACATGGCATACACATTAGTTCATTCCTAAATCGTTCATGCATGAATCACTAACTAGGAACATTTCTTATCAAAAGCAAAGCACATTTTCAAAGTTGGATCAATTGCGGGACAGAACTGATCCCACTGTTCCGTGACCTTATTTTTTCAAAACTTGGATTTAATACTTGAATTAGATAGATCTTTCGAAGTAGATGAAGATCGATATAAAGTTTGCGAAATTCCGAGTTAAAATGACCAAGTTATGGCCGTTTTAAGTCGGAACTTCCAAATATAGCGAGAAATCCGAATTCAACTAGTCTAGATGTATAGTTTGATTTAATTACATGGTGAGAATCTCATAGGGATTATTCTTGATTGGTAGGTGATTCCGAGCAGGACGACTCTCTACCACCCGATTATTACTATTAAGGAGTTGTGACCCATGGCCGTGTGAGTTACTTCCACTCTCAATTAATGCTTGTGAATGTAATGTAGTGGCACTAGTGATGTAGGTAAAGATAAAAGATAATTGTACAGCATGATGGGGTATGTGGGAATTATTTGTGTGAATTGTTGATATGTGAAATGGAACTTAAAGCATATCGAAACCGGGTGTTAAGATATTTGATTGTTTATTTAGAATCATATGAAGAATGTCTGCGTATACTTGTTGGTCACCTAAGAGAATCAAATTAATGACTATTCGACTCCGACTATAACTGAGTTCATTCATGTCACAATGGGTTGGAGCATTTGCATTGGTTGGTTTTCGTGACCATAAAACGAATGTGAGGTTAATCGTGATCCATAAAACGAGCTTTTAATCAGTTGACTGTGAGCTTAAACGGGTCGTACCGCAGGATTCGTTAATCTGCTAACCCGGGATGGAGGGCGCAAGTCCATCCACATATGATTTCCGGTTGGTCATATTGTTTGTGATTCATTTGTTGGTGCATGCACTTGCTTGAATAATTACTTGTTTGAATGATTGTATTTAATTGCGTTATGGAAGTATTACTCACTAAGCTAGTTAGCTTACGCCCCGATAGTGTTTATCTTTTGCAGCATGAGTTTATATGGCTTAGGCAAGGGCAATCCAGCGCAGGTACGGAGATAGGAGTTCCATAGAAGTTTGATCATTTTCTTTTGTATAGGACTTCCATTGGAAACTAAGGACTATGGATGACTGTAATAGACTGTTATTCTTTTGCGGGGAATGCCCCTTAGATTTTGTAAACTTAAAGATTTATGCGTTTTGATTTATTATCTATGGCTAATGAATGCCTTGTTAAACTGTTAAACTCCATTTGTTGAAGTATTCTATTATCATAAGGGAACGCTTTACATCTACTTAAGACTCCCGAGGGCCCCGGTTAGGAACTCGAGAGTCTTACTTAGTATGTGGCGGACTGTTACGTTTAGGATACCCTACGGGGTGACAGGGCAAGCTCACGGCACCAAAGGGGGAGGAAGGAGAGAGGTTTTTTCTCTTTTTCAAAAATTAAAACAAAGAAATGAAGAGAGAGAGAGAGGAAAATATGTTTATATTGAAGGCATTAGGGTTTAGTAATAAATAAAATTGTAAAATAAATCAAATGAGAGGAAAATCGGGGGGGGGGGGGGGGGAGGCGCGCCACTCCTTGTGTATGTGTGTGTGTGTTTTGAAAAATTGAAAATTTGTAATTTAGTAATTAAAATGTAATAAATGTGATAATTGATTAAGAGACAAAATTTCTTGGAAAAGAAAATTGAAATGAGTAGTTGTAAGGATGTAAGAATGGGTAGATAGTGTTGTTGTGTAGGTTGTACTTATGAATAGGAGACAAGACATCTACTTTATCGTTGTTCCGAAAACACGGGAAAAGCTATAACTGTAATTTTTATAGCTCGGAAAATTACGAAATTGATATTTTTGGAATCCTTATAAAATTACGGTTCTAATGAATATTCCGGAATATTTTTTTGAATCCGTGGTCCGAGGCACGCTTTTCCGTAATTGAGCTCGGGAAGGCTCGGAATTGAAAAATTCCCGAATTTAAAACTTTCAGAAGTTTGAAATGTACTTTAAAACAATAATTCAACTTCATTTACTTAATAAAATTTCTTTTATTATGAAACCGAAGGAAAGCCGGATTTAAAGTCCCTAGGCTTCTCTCACTAAACTTAACCTGAATCGGATTAGGGTTTCGCTTCCAACTCCCGGGGTTTCCTAGCTACTGAGAATACCGGGGTTTACAAGTATATCTACTGAGTTTATGCCTGGATGTGTATCTGTTAGTACTCCTTTGGGAAGTGAGTCTGTATTGAATAGAATCTGTAAAAATGTGGATATTGAGATAGAAGGTAGGCATCTACCTGCAGATTTGGTGGTGCTGGATATGTTGGATTTTGATGTGATTTTGGGTGTAAACTAGTTGGCAAAGTACCAAGTAGTGATTGATTGCCATAACTTGGTAGTGGAGTTCAGTTTGACCGATGGTGATCATTTTGTTCATAAGTTAGTAGTGCAAAGACCTCTGGTTTTACCTACTTATGAATTGTAGGGAGGATCAGTTTTGGCTGCTATGGTGAAAGAAGATAAAAAGGAAATAATGTTGTTGGATGTTCCAATTGTATGTGAGTATCTAGAAGTTTTTCTAGAAGATCTACCTGGATTACCACCAGAGAGGGAAGTGGAGTTTAATATTGACTTGGTACTCGATACTGTACTGAAGTCAAAAGCTCCTTATGAAATGGCTCCTAAAGAACTTGCTAAGATTAAAGTGCAGTTGGACGAATTGTTAAAGCAGAAGTTCATTAGACCAAGTGTTTCACCTTGGGGAGCTCCAGTTCTATTTGTCAAGAAGAAGGATGGTAGTATGAGACTATGCACTGATTACAGAGAATTGAACCAGGTGACAGTGAAGAACAAGTATCCTTTGCCACGAATTAATGATCTGTTTGATCAATTGGCAGGAGCTTCAGTATTCTGAAAGATAGACTTGAGATATGGATATCATCAGTTGAGAGTGAAAGCCGAAGATATTCAGAAGACAGCTTTCAGGACAAGGTATGGACATTATGAATTTGTTGTCATGCCTTTTGGACTCACCAATGCACCAGCAGTATTTATGGATTTGATGAGCAGAGTCTTCAAGAAGTATCTTGACATATTTGTGGTAGTCTTTATTGATGACGTATTGGTGTATTCAAGGACTAAAGAGGAGCACAAAGAACATTTGAGATTAGTTCTAACCAGATTAAAGGAAGAGAAGTTGTATCTGAAGTTTTCAAAATGTGAGTTCTGGTTAGAACAGGTATCTTTCTTAAGACATATTGTTGATGGTAGTGGAATATTAGCGGATCCTGAGGAAGTCAAAGCAATGGTTGAATGGCCAAGACCTAAGACTGTGATAGTTATCAGAAGTTTTCTAGGAATGGTAGGATATTACAAAAGATTTGTGGAAGATTTTTCCAGGATTGCCAGTCCTTTGACCCGATTGACGCAGAAGGGAGTGATGTCACGCCCCAGCGGGTACCCTAAACGTGACAGCCCGCCGTACGCAATATTAAAACTTAAGAATGACTACCTCAGTCACTCGAAAGCTTTCATATCGGTACAAGGCGTACATTCACAACAAAGGGAGACTGGTGGAGTAATGCATTTTAAGACATTGGCAGCGGAACATGCAAAATAACATTAATATATATTTCATTGAAATAAAAGTCTTACAACTTCTAAGGGGCATTCCCCCGATAATTTCATAATAATCATGGTCTTGCTAAGATAAGCAACAAAAGCTAGAAGATTTTAGAAGAAATCTACTCTAATACTATGAAATAGAATTCCTCCAAAAGCTTCCCAAAATAAAGATTCTACCCGGGTGGTCAAGATGGTCTCGGGTGCAAAAAGATAAACCTGCAAGGTCAAAAGTCTGTAGGAGTATAAGCATTACTAGCTTAGTGAGATATTCCTTACGCAAAAGTACTCATAACAAACAATCAACCAAGTTTATTAATCAAGCATATGAATGCAATAACCATATGATCAAACATTACATACGACTATCCGGTTTCGTATGTTTGATGGATTTACCCCTCCATCGGAGGTTAGGGAATGCTTTGAACTAGGTCCCGAACGACCTCCTGAAAGTTGCGCGCGTCTTGGGGTTCCAACGAACCGTACTACTAGTCCTCGGGCTTTCCTTACCCAAAGCGATCGATCCGGCTCGGCTACACCTTGAGACCGTATTCCCCGAACGTCCTAACTCTCAAGATTGTAGCAAGGCAGCTTACCTTTCCGGTCCCACGCTGAGGAGTAGTAGCAAAATTTCGAAATGATATTCTAAGTGATATGCATGAGCAATTTATTATATGGGGATTCCGATATGACATTAAATCATTTAAAGCGATCAAACAATATTCGCACACATAACAAATACATACATGGAGACATTTATATCAATCACAAATCGGGTTCCGATATACTTTATTGTTCATTGATCGCACACAACGAATCACATACATAATTCCCATGATATCCCACATGCATATCAATTTTATCTTTTCCTAACATCTAGTGCTCTATTCTACAAGCACATGCGCGAATACATAAGCGTAAAGGAAACTCACTCGTCCATAGCTTTCTTCTAGGAGTCGAAGTAATCCTCTGGGAAGGGAAGATCTTCGTCCTCGACACCTAAACCAAAAGAAATACCCGACATGAGTATTTCATCCACGATCTATCGAACTCTATAATTCGATCTTATTGAATTCGTCAAAAATCGTATGAATGGAAATTCCAATTTAAAATGGCCATAACTTGCTCATTTTAACTCGGAATTTCGCATATTATATACCGATTTCTACCTACTCGGAAAGATCTATCTATTTCTAAGGTTATTTTTATCAAAAGAAGTTATTTAGGTCTCGGAATAGCAGCGTACAGATTTGACACGAATTTTCCAAACTTCAAAACTAGAGTTTTCAAACTTTACTTCACTCAAGGGCTTTTGTACAAAAATATAGATACATTATATGGTTGAAAGAAAATCCCTTGAATACATATATACTCAAACCATATGCATGAATTTGGTGGTGTTGTCTCAACAATGTTCTTGTGGTACAATATGTTTTGAAAGTGTGATAAGCTTAAGTTTTGTAAAAAAATAAGTTTTGTAAAAAATTTAGTTTTGTTAAGAAATTTCTTATTTTACTAAAAGTGAGCATCTCCTTCTTTTAATTCTTTTTCTTAAATAAAATTAATTTTAATCTTTTTAAATTCCTACTACTTTATTTCTAATGTTTTGGAAAACATAGTTTTTCTAAATACTTCATGGGTATATGTTCTATAGCTTTTCTTAGATCCACTTTAAAAGAAATGGTCTTTATAAGTAAATTTTTGAAAACTTTCTAGACTTTAGTATTTAAAATGTTGGTAGAAAATTTTGATAAATGTGTTTAAGAAAACTTTTGGTTGAGTAAGGAATGTTTAAAGAAACTTTCTTATTTTATTTGTTTGAAAGAAGAGTTTGTAATAACTTTATGTATTTCTTGATAAAATCTCATATAGTGTTATTACTAAAACTTGAGCTAAACTTGTCTAGCTTTAGAAAAATATTTGTTAAGACAAAACTTTAAGTCTTTATGGAAAAATAATTTCTTATGAGATAAAATTTATTTTTGAGGAGGGTTCTTACTTTCTATTACTAAAGGAAGCTCATTTTCATTATGGTTGAGACAATATCACATATTCATGTATGAATGAGGATAAAATAAAAACAACATAATAAGATAAACAAAATATATAAGAGCATAAAAGTAAAGTCAAGTATTGGGAACCTTAGCTTCATCAAGGTATCCCGGGACTAAGAATAGACTAGTCCTCAAAGAAAAGAAAAGCAAAGAAATAAAATTATTTTGACTTGATATGGACAAGTCTAAGACTAGAAAGACTAGTCTTAATATTTGCATAAAACAAGTAAATAAATAAATTGCAAGACTTGAAAATAAATAAATAACAAGTGAGCTTATATGCTCTAAATAAATATTATACATAATATATATATATATATATAAAACATAGTAAACAATATCAACATAATAGTAACATAAAGAAAATAAGAACATGAACAAAAACAAAACATGAATAAATTGTTGCTTCTTTAACTCAATGAGCTAAGAAACATACACTAAACTCATGTTAAGTTATATGAACATGATGAGTAATAAGAAATTTTTACCTAAAGTTTATGTGTTGGTTGAAGAAGAAAAAATGGGTTGTAGTATTATGTGGGAATGAGTTTTCTAAGGAAAAGAGGGAACTTAAGAGAGATGTTGGGAGAGAGATTTTATGGAGTGATTTTGGGAGAGTTTTGGTATGAATATTGTTGTGTGAAAGAATGGAAGAGGAAGGGGTATTTATAGATTTTTGGGAGTGGAAATTAGATGTAATTAAATAATTTGAAAAAGAAAATAAAATTGATGTGATTAAAGAAGTAATGTGTAAAGTGTGATGTGACTAAAGTTGTATGGGGAAGGTAAATTGTAAGATATAGGTATGGTAGAGTGTAAGAATAGAGTATAAGAAAAAGTAGAAAAAGGTGAATAGTAATGAATAGTAGAAAAGTACTATGAATAGTAGACTAGACAATTAAAATACCGGTAGTAAAAAAATACGCGTAAAAGTCCTATATCTGTTATTTTTAGATACCGAAAAATTCTAAAACTGATATTTTTGAAAACCTTATATTTTTACGAATCTATTGGTGTTGTCGGAATATTTTTGCTATCCGGTGCTCCGGGGCACGGTTTTTGAAAACTGATCCCGATCGGATCCGAAGGACACTAGAAAAATTCAAATCTGATATTTTTAGGCTTCCCTATATTATTACGAACCATAATCCACAATTATTTCAATTTCGTTTTCTAGGGTTTAAGAATACGGGATTGCCGGATCTAGATTCACTAGACTAAACATAGAACTAGGTTAATTTTAGGGTTTCGTTTCAACTTCCGGTTCTTAGGGTTTACTAATATTATCGAAAAATCTAGGGGCTTACAACCTACCCTCCTTAAAGAAAGTTTTGTCCTCAAAACTTGGCTATCGTACCTGATTCCTCGAAAAGATTCGGATATTTGCGTCGGATCTCATCCTCGGCTTCCCAAGTTGCCTCCTCATGGGTGTGATTCCTCCAGAGGACTTTGACATATTTGATCTCTTTGTTCGAAGCTTTTGGACTTTTCTATCCAAAATCTGTACCGGGTGTTCCTCATAAGTGAGGTTCTCCTTTAGCAACACTGGCTCTAACTCTACTACTCGTCTGGATCTGCTACATGCTTGCGTAAGACCGATACATGAAACACGTTGTGTACACCTGACAGGTTTGGCGGCAAGGCTAGGCGATAGGCTAGATCTCCCACTCGTTCAAGCACTTCAAAAGGTCCAATGTACCGTGGGCTCAACTTTCCTTGTGAGTACCCGATGTATACTCTTGATTGGATTTATCTTTAAGTATACATGGTCTCCTTGAAATTCGAGAACTCGCCTTTTCTGATCTGCCCAGCTTTTCTGTCTATCTTGGGCCTCTTTCATTCGCCGTCGGATTATCCTTACTTTGTCTGCTGCATCTTGTACCAAATCTGGTCCAATAGCAAGCTTTTCCACATCATCCCAAAACAGAGGCGATCTACAGCGTCGCCCGTACAAAGCTTCATATGGCGGCATTTGTATGGTAGAGTGGTAGCTGTTGTTGTAGGCAAACTCTATAAGCGGCAAATGAGCATCCCAACTCCCTTTGAATTCCATAACACAAGCACGCAACATGTCTTCCAAGGTTTGGATCGTCCGTTCCGATTGTCCATCGGTTTGGGGGTGATAAGCTGCTAAAGTGCAACTTTGTCCCCATAACCTTTGTAAACTCATCCAAAACTTGGATACGAATCTAGGATCTCGATCTGACACAATCCCGGCAGGTACTCCATGTAAACGTACTATTTCCCTTATGTAAAGCTTGGCTAGCTTGTCCATCGAGTACGTCATGTTGATTGGTATGAAATGAGCCGATTTGGTCAAGCGATCACCACGACCCATATGGCATCATACCCTGCCGTGTCCTTGGTAATCCACACACGAAATCCATCGAGATTTGATCCCACTTCCACTCAGGTATCGGCAAGGCTTTAGCAATCCTCCCGCCTTTGATGTTCCACCTTTACTTGTTGACAAGTTGGGCACTTCATCACAAAATCAGCTACATCCCGTTTCATCCCATTCCACCAAAAGTGGCTCTTAAGATCTTGATACATCTTAGTTCCTCCCGGATGTACTGTGTATCCTGAGTTATGAGCTTCACTCATGATTTCCTTTCTCATATCCTCATCATCCGGCACACATAACCTTCCCTTCATCCTCACTACATCCTCGTCATCTATGGTGAAATCAGTATACTTCTCCGCTTGTACTTCCCGTTTGATCCTTTGTATGACTTCATCATATCGTTGAGCTTCTTTATTCGTTCCACAAGGGTTGGTTCCATCACCAAGCTAGATATTTCCACCTCCACATCTCCTCCTATGAATTCGATACTCAGCCTTTCGAATTCTTTTACCAAGTCCTTTTGGTCAGTCAACAAAGCGGCAACTTCCTCATGATTCTTCCGACTCAAGGCATCCGCGACGGCATTAACTTTTCCTGGACAATAGTTGATTCCAAGATCATAGTCCTTTATAAGCTCTAACCATCTCCGTTGCCTCATATTCAACTCCTTCTGAGTGAATAGGTACTTGAGGCTCTTGTGATCCGTATATATTTCGCATCTTTGTCCATACAAGTGATGCCTCCATATCTTGAGTGCGAAAACAACGGCAGCTAGCTCCAAGTCATGCGTCGGATAATTCTGCTCATGCGGTCTCAACTGTCGCGAAGCATAAGCAATCACTTTTCCTTCTTGCATTAGCACACATCCAAGACCATTTCTTGATGCGTCGCTATGCACCGTGTAAGGCTTCTCAGGGTTTGGCAAAACGAGTATTGGTGCGGATACAAGCTTTTGCTTGAGCTCTTGGAAACTCTTTTCTCTTTTATCGGTCCAGATGAACTTCTCATTCTTTTGAGTAAGTTGCGTTAACGGCTTGGCTATAGTCGAGAAATTCTTTACAAACTTTCGATAATAGCCAGCTAGTCCAAGAAAGCTTCTTACTTCTGTTACCGTCTTCGGTTGTTTCCACTCCATCACTGCTTTAATCTTTTCAGGATCAACCGATATACCACTTCCTGAAACAACATGTCCTAAAAAGGATATCTTATCCAACCAAAAGTCACATTTCGACAATTTGGCATACAACTTATGTTCTCTCAACGTCCTAAGCGCCATACGGAGGTGTTCCTCATGTTCCTCTCGTGTGGTTGAGTAGACCAAAATGTCGTCGATGAAAACTATAACGCATTTATCCAAAAAGGGCTTATAGATTCGATTCATCAAGTCCATGAAAGCGGCAGGTGCATTAGTTAATCCAAAAGACATCACTAAGAACTCATAATGTCCATATCGTGTTCGAAAAGCGGTCTTTGGTACATCCTCCAGCTTTACTCTTAACTGATGGTATCCAGACCTCAAGTCGATGCGTGAAAACACGCTGGCTCCTTGCAACTGATCAAAGAGATCATCAATCCGGGGTAACGGATACTTATTCTTGATTGTAACCTTATTTAACTCCCGGTAATCGACACATAACCTCATGGATCCATCCTTTTTCTTAACGAACAAAACTGGTGCTCCCCATGGTGATACACTTGGGCGTATAAATCCTTGATCCAGAAGCTCTTGTAATTGCTTCTTGAGTTCCTTTAACTCTACCGGTGCCATGCGGTATGGAGCTTTTGATATCGGCTCGGTATTTGGCATCAAGCTAATCTCGAAATCAATCTCTCTCTTTGGTGGCAAACCGGGTAATTCCTCAGGAAAAACGTCAGGAAACTCATTGACTATGGGTATATCCTCCACCTTTGGTCCTTCACCTTCTTCTTCTATAGAATTGATTTGTCGGTCAATCTTGTAAGCCCCGGAAAATTTCAGTAAATAATCCAAGAATAAACTTCAAAGACAAACTTTAAAAATGACTCCAAGTTAAAAATTGAACTCTAAAAGGTTCTAAAATATAAACATAAATAAAAATTTTCCTAATCTTAAGAAACTGAGAGCCCTTGAAAATAAAATAGGAACCTAAATATCTTTAGAACCAAAATTCTTACGTAAGATAATTAGTTCATTTGATTTTCCACTCGGAAATCAAGATAATATGGAAACTCAATTACCACAACAATAATTTTGAGTAATTTAAAAATTCACCAAAGCCATTTCATAGTTAGGCTTTGGCACGATTAAGTAAGCTTAATTTGACAACAATTAATCGATAAACAAATTAATCATCCTAAAAGATAAGATTATGATGAAAGCTCTAAATAGACAAACCAAACCTTCAAAAATCATAAAACAGGATTGGGATAAAATCCCATAACCTTAAGAAGAAGGTCTAATTATTATTATGATAATCAATTCAATCATTAGACCCTAAGTTGGAGTATCATAGATTGGAAGGCAAAACGAAAGTTCAACACTCATCCGATTATGAAATCTTTAAGCGAATCAAATCACTCGACGAATCAAAACTCGTAAATCAGAGCAATATAAACCTTTAAAACAATAAAAATAATCCTCGTAAGGCATTAATAAATTCTTAGACTCAATTTCATCAAAAATTATCTCAATAACCAATATTCGGTACGATAATCGAGAAAACCCTATCCGATAACGAATGCGATAAATTTTCAAAACAATAAATCAATTTAAATAATCTCGAGAACTGTTAATACTAGAAAAAGAATCATCATCAAAGAATTAATGTTATAAGAAAATATGAATTATGAATAAAACTATTCAGTTCTAAGTTGGCAAACCCTGGCCTTAGTCAACCGAAAGCCCGAAATCCTAATTGTTTAGATCTGGCAATCCCGAGTTCTTAATCCTAGAAGTTTAAGAATGAGTTTAGTGTTGGAATAGTGCATAATAATATAAGATAACTAAAAAGTATCATATTGGATCGAAATTAACCTTTTTCGGACCCGATCGGGTACTGCCTCGAAAAGCGTGTCCCGATGACCGGAATAATAAAAATATTCCGTCAACACCGTAAAACTCGTAATTTTATAAGGAATCATAAAATTACAGTTTCGTAATTTTTCGACTCCTAAAATATCAGTTATAGCTTATATAAGCGTAATTTGACCGTACCGGCTTATTTGATAAATTACTAAAATAATTTAATTAATTATTTCATTTTAATTATTAAAATTCTGCCATTGATTTTTTTTTATTATTTAAATTATTTCTCTCTTTTCAAAAATCTCATAATAAGACACATACATGAGACCCATACCTTTGTACACTATTGTAATGATTTCTACACCATACCTTGTACTATTTATGTCTTCCAACACTCCATGGCAGCTGCAACAAGCCCCAAATCTACCATTTTTCTTTTATTATTTTCATTTATTTAATGATTTAAAAGCTCCTTTTAGTTAATCACATGTGGAAGACAAGTTACATTTTAACTTCAAGTCAAAACCAAGCTAAATCCTCTCTCTTTCTTTCCCCAAGATTCACGCCAGCCCCCCCTCTTCTCTTGCTGCCCTTGTTTCTTTTCCTTTCTTTTATTTAACTCTCTTTAGCCTCTCTCATCTCTCTATATATAGTCTCTTATATTCACTCCTTCCATTCTTTACAAACCCTAGGCAAAATACTCTCTTATTTTCCTTCTTTCTTGCCTCCTTTGTTCTTGAAGTCTTGCTGCCCCCATAGGAAAAGAAGGCCTCCACACTCATTTCTTGAAGCTTGTTTAAGAAAGCACCCTTCTTAAGCCTCCATTGGTGGTATAGGTATAATAAAGAGGTTTCATGCATCAAAGGACCTTCCATAATGCCTATGAGCAATGGATGATGATGCCAAGAACATGAAACACTCACTTTGATCCTTGCTTATCTTGTTAATTCTATTTTTGTTGTTATAATGTGTAGATCTCACTTTTGCAAGATTTGTTCTTAGTGTTTGTTATGTAAAATCTTGGTATATGGATAATGTGGTTGTATGTATGAAGTTGATGCCTATATAAATGTAGATCTTGGTTTTGAACACAAATGAAAACTTTAATTTTCGTATCTTGGCAAAGCTCAAATTTAAACACCCCCTTCCAAGTCTCAAAATGGAAGTTTTAGTTGAGAAATGAAGCCTTAAGGAGTATATATCATCAAGACTTTATTTTGTAAAAATCAAGGTTTTTCAAAAATAAAATTTGTATTCGCGGATTCAAACCAAGACCCATTTTCAAAACATATTGTTTAACCCCAAAATGAAGTTTTAAGCTAAAATATGGAGGGCTTATGGAATAGATATCATAGGGAAGTGATTTTAATAAATTGATGGTGGATATACTAGGAGGAAATTGTTAAACAAGTGATATTTACAAGATAAGAAAATTGAACTTGTGTAAGATTGTATGAATCTCGTATCTAGGGGAAGATGAGATATAAAAACCTATTTTTCAAACTCAAAATGGAAGTTTTATCAAAGAAATGAAGACCTTAGGGTATGGGTTTAGTGGGGACTTGATTTCCAAAAGAATAAATGAGTTTTCCCTAAAAGAAGTCACTTAAAAACCAATCTTGCAAAATTCGGATTTAGAGATAGCTCCTACTTGAACATCTATTTTCTAAGTCTAAAATAAGGATTTTTATCAAGAAATGAAGGCCTTGAGATATATATTTAGTTGAGGCTTAGTTTTAACAAGAATGAATAGGTTTCACTATGAAATTTTCCTAAAACAAGTGTAGTTACTCAAGACTACAAAATTATTCTAGTTTAACTAAGTTTCTTGACTTTTTATGAATTTAAAACCTTCTAAGGAAATTCTTGAAATAAATATCAATGAGAACATACGTATAGCAAGATTACAACATGTCATCCATGATAGTAAATCATCCATATTGAATTTACATTTGATCTATGATTTAGGAACACCGCAAACATTCACAAAAACAAATTTTCGGAAGTGAATTCGTTACTGATCAGAACTGATCGCCTTGTTCTGAAGCTGTAACATTTTCAAAACTTATATATTTTATTAGAATTAAATAGATCTTTCGAAGTAGATAGAAATCGGTATATAATTTGCGAGATTCCGAGTTGAAATGATCAAGTTATGGCCATTTTAAGTTGGAACTTTTGCTTGTTACGAAAATTACGAACTAAAGCGTTATATTTGATAAGTTGGGATTAGATTGTAGTGTGAAGTACTCATTTGGGTATTTCTTTCGTTTAGGGGAGTTCGGATCAGAGGATTTCTTGCCACCGGGCTACTACGATTAGAGAACGGAGTCCATGGCCGAGTGAGTTTCTACTTCCTATTACGTTCCTGATTGTGCATGTAAATTTAGTCGCACTAGAGTGATAAGCAAAGATAAAATGAAGATGTATGATGGGTAATTATGGGGTTATGTATGTGTTGATGATGTATTGAGCAAACCATGTTAAGAATATCGAAACCGGGTGATTAATGATGAATGTTTATTGCTATATTATTGATTGTCTGCGTAATTGGTTGATCACTTAAGAATTGGAATAATGACTAATTGGAATGATAAACTAATATGGACATAATCACTTCACGTTGGGGATGGAGCATTAGCATATTGTTTCAGTTATCCGGTATCCATAAAATGGAATATTATGTGAGGTAACCGTGACCCGAAAACGGAATATTATGTGAGGGTAACCGTGACCCGAAAACGGAATATTGTGTGAGGGTAGTGACCCGAAAACGGAATTGTTAGTACCGCAGGAGTCGTGAATCTGCTAACCCCGAATAGAGGGCGTAAATCTATTCACATATGATTTCCGGTTGATCGTATGTTGTGTATGACTCATGTGTTTGTTGCATTCATATGATTGATTAAATAACTTGCTTGATTGATTGTTGGATGCGTGATTTATGGGAGTTCTCACTCACTAAGCTAGTGTAGCTTACCCTCCCACAGTTATTGAATGTTACAGGTTGATTTAAGATTACGACTCAAAGACCGAGATATCAGGAAACCCGAATATGAGTTTGAGCCTCCAATAAGGAAACGGTGGACGAGAAGGCCTTAGTCATGTTTAGTGAAGTTGTGTTATGATAGGTCTTATGTAGTAGTAACCTATGAGATTCTATATATGTCTTGTTTAAGGTTGTAGTTGGAATTTTAACGGGGGTATGCCCCTAAGAAGTGTAATCGATTATATTTGAAGTTAATTACATTCCTTATATCTTGTTGTATACTTATATCAATACGAATTGCTATACTTCGATCGTGTCTCCTTAATGTGTTGTACGCCTTGTACATAGTACGGAAGCATTCGCGTGACTGAGGTGGTCATTCTTAGGCTTTAATATTGTGTACGGCGGACTGCCACGTTTAGGTTACCCTTCGGGGCGTGACAGTTTAGTTGGTATCAGAGCGACAAGGTTTTGGGAATTAGGTGGGAAGACATTAGGATAATAGAATACTAAGATATGATCTTAAGGACAGATAGGTAGATACTAGATAACCTTCAAGTATTAAGAGCCTAGCTTTAACCCCATGACCCATAAGTGTGACCTTTGATTTAAGGTTAGAATTTTGCCTTGAAGACTTCGGGAAACCATAGGAACAATCATGCATAAGTTCAAGGATTTCTACGAAGATAATAGACAATAGCAAGCATGATACATGGAGAAGTTTTCTAGGAGGAAATAATCAAATCCACCATAGCAACCATAGATTGCAAGGAATACATAACCTTACCTGACCCTTAGCGCAGAACAATAAGAAAATAGTAGGTTTTCGAACGTCTCGTAAGACTACTAGGTGAGTAAAAATTAACCATGCGCTTTCACTTGATTTTCTAAATGAACAAGTTTAAAACCAATAATGAGACAAAATTCTTTTCTAAAACTTAAATAACATATGAATAGGAGGTTAAGCTAATGCGATCGTTTCATCTTACTACTAGGAGACAACCTGAGAAAACTATGCAACAATCGACAGTTCCTCCCGAGGAGCAACAAGAACAAGATATGCCACCACTACAAGACCAAATGCAACAAGTTATAACCATCCTAGGAAGTATAGTGGACATGCTAAAGCTCCACTTGCAACAAGTATTAATTGGAAATGCATTGGTTCAAGTGGAAGGACCCCACCAAGTGGCAACACAAGGAACAGAAACTCCTTCTTCTGTGGCTAGCTCAAGCCCCAAAGTCAAAAGGCCAAGGATGACTGACCTCCTATCCAAAAGGAACCTCTAAAGAGGCTTAAGGTTCAATGCTGGAAGTGCAAGGAGGACCATTTTCTAAGGCAGTGTCCACAACTGAAGAACAAGTGCTATTTCTGTGGGAATCTGATCACGAGGTTTTGGACTGTCCAAGGAAGAAAGCCCTGAAATGTTTCTTCTGCAATCAACTAGGACATTATGCCAACAAATGCCCTCATAAGAAGTAACAGTCAAATAGCTGTACCTTCATGGAAGAATCCGGTCTCCTAGAAGTAGTGATAGATCTTTTTATAAGTATTAGAGCGCAAAACCTTGATTAAGTAAACAAAGATGTTTCAAAAAAAATATATATATATATATATATGTGATGCATTGATGTAATGTCTAGCTAAGGATTTGATTCCAATCATGCATTGCATCCCTTCTTTGAACTTTTATAAAGGAAGATTCAAATCTTCTTTTTGGTTTCATGTAATTGCTTTAATGTTATGGATTTCCTTTTTAGATTTGATTTCAGCAAGATTTCTATATTTCCTCTGTATTATATTTTCGTATTTCCGACAACACCTTTAAGTCGCCATAAACGTTTAAGATTTAATAAAATATATAGAATTCTCACCCAAGCTTAATAAAACCGTAGGAGACACACACAATCGCAACAAGAAGCCGAGGACCAAGGAATACCCCAACCGAACCAAGGGAGAAATGTTTCATCTCTATCGAACGGCCTACCAGTCAGATAAGGAATTACATGCAACAAGCTACGACGGCATCTACACCCAATGCATGTGTGCAAGAAGAAGTGCAAGACGAGCTACCACCACCACAACTTTATCAAAGTCTCTTACCATGCTTCATAAAGAGTAATCGGTACTTTGACGGAGCTTATGGCAAACCTGACGAAGCTGAAGATTGGTTGGCACATATAGAAAGATCTTTTACTGCCTTTGAAATTCCACAACATCTTCAGTTGGATTATGGGACTTATATGTTGAGGTTGAACGCACGGATATGGTGGGAGTCGAAGATGAGGAGCTTGATGCCACCTATCACATGGAAAAGTTTTCGCCAAGAGTTTTTGGAAAATTACTTTCCTGCGAGCTTGAGGTGAGATATAGCGCTGATTTCTTACATATTCAACAGAAGTACAGAACAGTAGCAGAATACGAGACGGAGTTTACTTGCTTATTACAATATGCTCCTGAGTCATTCCGAGATAGCGAGGAACTAAAGATGCAAGTTTTTCTTCAAGGGTTGGATGAGGAGTTAAGAGTGAGATTGGTGGAGTTTGACATGAAAACTTATCGGGATCTGGTAGAAAAAGCTCGAGTCATAGAAGGAGCAAAGAAAAGAAAACCCCAGATGCTTGAAGGGCGAATTTTTGGAAGAGGAATGAACAACGCTATAGTTATGGATTCAAAAGTAAAAGATTTAAGGCTTACCTGGTTTTAGAGGAAACGGAAATGGAAATCCTAACATTGCAAGGACAAACCACACTTGTTGGAGGTGTGGAGGATCACATTATCCAAAGCAATGTTCACTGTTACGGAATAAATGCTATTTTTGTGGTGACTCAGAGCACAAGGTTGGTACCTGCCCAAAGAAGTTCACCACAACTTGTTATGCATGTGGAGAGAAAGGACACCTTGCAAGAGAATGCCCACAAAGGAAGTTCATTGCAGCCAGCCATTTGAAGTGTCAAGAAGGCCAATTCTGACAAGAAGTGGAAATAGAAGTGGAAGCAGTAGATGTGCAACATCACTATAAAGGAAGTGAGACCTTACAACTTCGAAGGACAATGGATGATTGAGAAAGAAGGTTATGAGAGAATGCCCCTAGCAGCTATGGATCAAGGAAAGGAACATGACCACGAACTAGCACCAGGTTAGCTTCATATCCTTAGACTACCAAATGTTCTTTCCTACCAATGAGAATTAAGGAGATAGTTGTTAGCTAGAATTACCTACGAAACAATCACCAAACATATAGTAAGGAAAATCGAGCTCATCAAAAGCTAGTACTAGTCAATGATGAAAACTAAATCGAATTTCAATTAATGTGACAACCTTGAAAACACCCACAGAAGATTTCTAACAAATAAAAGACTTTGAAAAGGAGAGAATGTAGTAACAATCGTATAGGAGCTGAAACTTCAATAACTAAATCTCAAAACACATTATTTTTCCCGATATCATCGGAAACAATAGCCAAATAAACGGAACGACGAGATAAAGGGACATCTTGATCTCAACCCTATCAAGATGATTACCACGATAAAATCCTAAAACAATAACAACATTGTTAAGCAAAAGGTGAATTATGATAAAGCAATATACGGTTATATAAGAATGGATGAGCGAATCTACAACCTTCTTTGGTCAATTGTTGAGTCATGTAAGAGTCAAGTTGTCATGAGTCGTTTAGTGATGATCGAGTTGAGAAAAAAGTCTTGTTAGTATGAGTCATCCAGGGTTGGTCGGGTCAAGTGTTGGTTGTTTGTTGTCTAGAGTCAAGTTCGAGTCCTTTTCAAAGGAGTCATGTAATGAAGGTTGGAATCGCTAAGCCAAATCTTATTGATTTGTATGTGTTAAGTCGCATAAAATGCCAATCACACAGAATTAGTAAAATGTTACAAACCAAAGTATAAACGCATGAGAGGGAGGTAATTGAAATATAATATCTCTTTTTAAACGACCTACACATAACAAGTTTTGAGGACAAAACTTTCTTTAAGGTGGGTAGGTTGTAAGCCCCGGAAAAATTTCAGTAAATAATCCAAGAATAAACTTCAAAGACAAACTCTAAAAATGACTCCAAGTTAAAATCGAACTCTAAAAGGTTCTAAAATATAAACATAAATAAAAATTTTCCTAATCTTAAGAAACTGAGAGCCCTTGAAAATAAAATAGGAACCTAAATATCTTTAGAACCAAAATTCTTACGTAAGATAATTAGTTCATTGATTTTCCACTCGGAAATCAAGATAATATGGAAACTCAATTACCACAACAATAATTTTGAGTAATTTAAAAATTCACCAAAGCCATTTCATAGTTAGGCTTTGGCACGATTAAGTAAGCTTAATTGACAACTTAATCGATAACAAATTAATGATCCTGAAAGATAAGATTATAGAAAGCTCTAATAGACAAACCAAACCTTCGAAAATCATAAAACAGGATCGGGAATAAAATCCCATAACCTTAAGAAGAAGGTCTAATTATTATTATGATAATCAATTCAATCATTAGACCCTAAGTTGAGTACCATAGATTGGAAAGCAAAACGAAAGTTCAACACTCATCCGATTATGAAATCTTTAAGCGAATCAAATCACTCGACGAATCAAAACTCGTAAATCAGAGCAATATAAACCTTTAAAACAATAAAAATAATCCTCGTAAGGCATTAATAAATTCTTAGACTCAATTTCATCAAAAATTATCTCAATAACCAATATTCGGTACGATAATCGAGAAAACCCTATCCGATAACGAATGCGATAAATTTTCAAAACAATAAATCAATTTAAATAATCTCGAGAACTGTTAATACTAGAAAAGATCATCATCAAAGAATTAATGTTATAAGAAAATATGAATTATGAATAAAACTATTCAGTTCTAAGTTGGCAAACCCTGGCCTTAGTCAACGAAAGCCCAAAATCCTAGTTGTTTAGATCCGGCAATCCCGAGTTCTTAATCCTAGAAGTTTAAGAATGAGTTTAGTGTTGGAATAGTGCATAATAATATAAGATAACTAAAAAGTATCATATTGGATCGAAATTAACCTTTTTCGGACCCGATCGGGTACTGCCTCGAAAAGCGTGTCCCGGTGACCGGAATAATAAAAATATTCCGTCAACACCGTAAAACTCGTAATTTTATAAGGAATCATAAAATTACAGTTTCGTAATTTTTCGACTCCTAAAAATATCAGTTATAGCTTATATAAGCGTAATTTGACCGTACCGGTAGCTTATTTGATAAATTACTAAAATAATTTAATTAATTATTTCATTTTAATTATTAAAATTCTGCCATTGATTTTTTTTTATTATTTATAATTATTTCTCTCTTTTCAAAAATCTCATAATAAGACACATACATGTGACCCATACCTTTGTACACTATTGTAATGATTTCTACACCATACCTTGTACTATTTATGTCTTCCAACACTCCATGGCAGCTGCAACAAGCCCCCAAATCTGCCATTTTTCTTTTATTATTTTCATTTAATGATTTAAAAGCTCCTTTTAGTTAATCACATGTGGAAGACAAGTTACATTTTAACTTCAAGTCAAAACCAAGCTAAATCCCTCTCTTTCTTTCCCCAAGATTCACGCCAGCCCCCCCCTTCTCTTGCTGCCCTTGTTTCTTTTCCTTTCTTTTATTTAACTCTCTTTAGCCTCTCTCATCTCTCTATATATAGTCTCTTATATTCACTCCTTCCATTCTTTACAAACCCTAGGCAAAATACTCTCTTATTTTCCTTCTTTCTTGCCTCCTTTGTTCTTGAAGTCTTGCTGCCCCCATAGGAAAAGAAGGCCTCCACACTCATTTCTTGAAGCTTGTTTAAGAAAGCACCCTTCTTAAGCCTCCATTGGTGGTATAGGTATATAATAAAGAGGTTTCATGCATCAAAGGACCTTCCATAATGCCTATGAGCAATGGATGATGATGCCAAGAACATGAAACACTCACTTTGATCCTTGCTTATCTTGTTAATTCTATTTTTGTTGTTATAATGTGTAGATCTCACTTTTGCAAGATTGTTCTTAGTATTTGTTATGTAAAATCTTGGTATATGGATAATGTGGTTGTATGCATGAAGTTGATGCCTA
Source organism: Combretum micranthum (assembly GCA_024138025.1). Lineage (NCBI taxonomy): Eukaryota > Viridiplantae > Streptophyta > Magnoliopsida > Myrtales > Combretaceae > Combretum > Combretum micranthum. Next base: position 225,200 of record JAMXBD010001746.1, on the reverse strand, counting down.
TATAAATGTAGATCTTGGTTTTGAACACAAATGAAAACTTTAATTTTCGTATCTTGGCAAAGCTCAAATTTAAACACCCCCTTCCAAGTCTCAAAATGGAAGTTTTAGTTGAGAAAATGAAGCCTTAAGGAGTATATATCATCAAGACTTTATTTTGTAAAAATCAAAGGTGATTTTCAAAAATAAAATTTGTATTCGCGGATTCAAACCAAGACCCATTTTCAAAACATATTGTTTAACCCCAAAATGAAGTTTTAAGCTAAAATATGAAGGGCTTATGGAATAGATATCATAGGGAAGTGATTTTAATAAATTGATGGTGGATATACTAGGAGGAAATTGTTAAACAAGTGATATTTACAAGATAAGAAAATTGATCTTGTGTAAGATTGTATGAATCTCGTATCTAGGGGAAGATGAGATATAAAAACCTATTTTTCAAACTCAAAATGGAAGTTTTATCAAAGAAATGAAGACCTTAGGGTATGGTTTAGTGGGGACTTGATTTCCAAAAGAATAAATGAGTTTTCCTAAAAGAAATCACTTAAAAACCAATCTTGCAAAATTCGGATTTAGAGATAGCTCCTACTTGAACACTATTTTCTAAGTCTAAAATAAGGATTTTTATCAAGAAATGAAGGCCTTGAGATATATATTTAGTTGAGGCTTAGTTTTAACAAGAATGAATAGGTTTCACTATGAAATTTTCCTAAAACAAGTGTAGTTACTCAAGACTACAAAATTATTCTAGTTTAACTAAGTTTCTTGACTTTTTATGAATTTAAAACCTTCTAAGGAAATTCTTGAAATAAATATCAATGAGAACATACGTATAGGAAGATCACAACATGTCATCCATGATAGTAAATCATCCATATTGATTTACATTTGATCTATGATTTAGGAACATCGCAAACATTCACAAAAACAAATTTTCGAAGTGAATTCGTTACTGATCAGAACTGATCGCTTGTTCTGAAGCTGTAACATTTTCAAAACTTAGATATTTTATTAGAATTAAATAGATCTTTCGAAGTAGATAGAAATCGGTATATAATTTGCGAAATTCCGAGTTGAAATGACCAAGTTATGGCCATTTTAAGTTGGAACTTTTGCTTGTTACGAAAATTACGAACTAAAGCGTTATATTTGATAAGTTGGGATTAGATTGTAGTGAAGTACTCATTTGGGTATTTCTTTCGTTTAGGGGAGTTCGGATCGAGGATTTCTTGCCACCGGGCTACTACGATTAGAGAACGGAGTCCATGGCCGAGTGAGTTTCTACTTCCTATTACGTTCCTGATTGTGCATGTAAATTTAGTCGCACTAGATTGATAAGCAAAGATAAAATGAAGATGTATGATGGGTAATTATGGGGTTATGTATGTGTTGATGATGTATTGAGCAAACCATGTTAAGAATATCGAAACCGGGTGATTAATGATGAATGTTTATTGCTATATTATTGATTGTCTGCGTAATTGGTTGATCACTTAAGAATTGGAATAATGACTAATTGGAATGATAAACTAATATGGACATAATCACTTCACGTTGGGGATGGAGCATTAGCATATTGTTTCAGTTATCCGGTATCCATAAAATGGAATATTATGTGAGGGTAACCGTGACCCGAAAACGGAATATTATGTGAGGGTAACCGTGACCCGAAACGGAATATTGTGTGAGGGTAACCGTGACCCGAAAACGGAATTGTTAGTACCGCAGGAGTCGTGAATCTGCTAACCCCGAATAGAGGGCGTAAATCTATTCACATATGATTTCCGGTTGATCATATGTTTTGTATGACTCATGTGTTTGTTGCATTCATATGATTGATTAAATAACTTGCTTGATTGATTGTTGGATGCGTGATTTATGGAAGTTCTCACTCACTAAGCTAGTGTAGCTTACCCTCCCACAGTTATTGAATGTTACAGGTTGATTTAAGATTACGACTCGAAAGACCGAGATATCAGGAAACCCGAATATGAGTTTGAGCCTCCAATAAGGAAACGGTGGACGAGAAGGCCTTAGTCATGTTTTGAAGTTGTGTTATGATAGGTCTTATGTAGTAGTAACCTATGAGATTCTATATATGTCTTTTGTTTAAGGTTGTAGTTGGAATTTTAACGGGGGTATGCCCCTAAGAAGTGTAATCGATTATATTTGAAGTTAATTACATTCCTTATATCTTGTTGTATAACTTATATCAATACGAATTGCTATACTTCGATCGTGTCTCCTTAATGTGTTGTACGCCTTGTACATAGTACGGAAGCCTTCGCGTGACTGAGGTGGTCATTCTTAGGCTTTAATATTGTGTACGGCGGACTGCCACGTTTAGGTTACCCTTCGGGGCGTGACAAAATCTCCTCCTCATCCGTCACCAACTCAAGCGAACTTAATCCTTGCCTCCTTACGACCGTGGATTCTCCTTTAAACTCAATATCCTTCCCATTTACATCCTTAAAATTCACCTTCTTCTCTCGACAATCTACCGTGGCTTTAACATGGGTTAACCAACTCATCCAAGAATTACTTCATACTTATTCATCTCCAACACGATCAAATCACTTGTCGTATGGTGTCCTTGGATCTCTAAAGGGCATTCCTTCAACATCTCTTGGGTGGTTACGACGCTACCCGTGGGTGTCTTTATCTTAAAGCTGGTAGCGGTGGTGACTATAGGTAATCCACTCTTCTTAGCAAGGTTGGGGGTGATAAACGAATGGGTAGCTCCGGTATCAAACAAGGCGTAAGCGGTCTTGTTAGCTACTCGTATACTTCCTGCGTTTAATACGCACTAGTTACTAACCATACTATACTTACCTAATTTTTCTAAAGCTTTAGGCTAAAGAGGTATAGGGATTCTATTGCGACAGATTAATAGCGTAAAAGATACTATAAACAAAACGAAAGCTTAAGGTTAAGGCTAACCTGCAACGAGTCCATGATCATAGCCTTCGTCTCCCTCCAAGGCAGCAAACTCGCATCCTTCCTCCTCATCATCTGCTTCCTCGCACATCCACTGGCCCTCTAGGTTGTAGACTCTCATTCCATGCATCGAGGTGCCAGAGCGGTTCCCATTCCCATTGCCATTGTTGGTTCTGACAAGGGCGGATCCTCCCGAGGTGTTGGATGACCTCACAAGGGCATTTTTCCTCTTTGGGCATTCATTCGCAAAGTGCCCTGGCTGTTTGCACACATAGCAGACACTGGTGTTCTTCTTGGGACACTCCAAGATTTTATGGTCTGGGCTGCCACAAAAGAAACACTTGTTTTGCAATTGTGGGCAGGACTTTGGGTAATGCTTCCCTCGGCATTTCCAGCATGTGACATCTACCTTGGTTACCTCCCTCTGATTGCTTCCACTTCCTTTGAAACTTCCAAAGGTCTTAAACCTCTTATTTTTGAACCCAGAACTTGGTCCTTCATAAGGCTTCCTTCCGAACACAAACACTTTCTTCTCCGGAGCTTTTGTTTTCATCTTTTTAGCCTCTTCAATAATTCGAGCTTTTTCCACTAGCCCCTTAAAACTTTTAACATCAAACTCCACCAAGCGAATCTTTAAGTCTTCATCTAACCCATTCAAGAAAACTTGTCTCTTTAGCTCCTCGCTGTGCTTATAAGAATCAGGAGCATACTGCAACAAGCGACTGAATTCGGTTTCGTACTGCTCGATGGTTCTCCCTTTCTGAGTAATGTTAAAGAACTCAGCACTGAACCGAACTCTGAGACTCCCTGGAAAGTAGTTCTCCAAGAACTCTTCTCGAAACATATCCCACGTAACTGGAGCAGGCAATTCTCGCTTCTTCGACTCCCACCATATGCGAGCATTGAACTTCAACATGAATGTCCCAAAAACTGACTCTTAGGTGGTGGGGTACTTCATAACCATCAAACGATCTCTCAATTTGGGCCAACCAATCTTCGGCTCTCAGCTGGTTTTCCGAAGGTTCCATCAAGTAGGTATTACTTTTGATGAAATTGGCGAGCAAGTTTTGATGTGATCTCGGCGGTGGTGGTGGTGGAAATGGTGCAGCATGTGACTGTTCGCCGGGTGCTTCTACCGTAGCTTCAGGAGCGTTCTGAGGTGGAGCAGGAGCGGGGTTATTTTGATTTTGTTGCTGAATCAAAATAGCTAATAACTGGTTCATTTGTATTTTTTTGTCCAATGGCAGCAGCAAAGTCGTTTTGCTGGTTCGGGGCAGGAGCAGGGTTATTCTCCGGTTGGTTACGTGGGGGTACTCCTCGTTCAGCTGGTACGTTGTTGGAATCTCTTTGTTCTCTATTCCTACGTCTTCTTGGACGGCTGTTTAATCGTTTAGATTTTAGTTTCTATTTTACGCTCTACACTCACGTTTACGGAAATCACGGAAATCTCAAATATAAAGACCAAAATTTAAATCAAGGTACAAAACTTAAGGAAATAAATTGACAAAATAGGGATTGATAGGAGTTTAATAAGAAATTATGAAATTCAAATACAATTCAAAGAAATTACAAAGTAAGAAATCAAATTCATGCATGTTAATCATAAAAAGAGGGATAATATAATAAAACTAAAACAAAGGAATCTCATTATCAAGAAATCATTAGGTTACTTTTATTTGTTAAAAACTTAACTACATCTTTTGATTAGTTGCAATTTAATACTAAGGCGTTGCGTCTTGGGTGAATACACGTCTTCTTCTCATCATGGCTCCTTACTTCTGTTCTCGATCCTTTTGTTGAGACTTGAGGGAATCTAGGGTTGGTTTCACCTTTTCTTGTCACCTTCGATCCGTTGATGGCGTCTGCGTGACTCGTTTCCGGCGTTACCTAAGGTTGGTTGTATAGTCTTTTACGTAAACGTATTTTCCTTTTTGTTTTAGAAAGCAAGTTAACTCTGTTCTCTTAGTAACTAAGGGTTGTGTTTTCTTAGAGCTTTAAAACGGTTTGGAAATCCTCCTATTCTTCTTAAGGGTATAAACTAGTCCTAGGGCCACTTACATATCTTAGGTATGGTCATAGAACATGTGGTTTCCCATAAACCCCTACTTTCTATTATTCTAGGATTCATCCTAAAACTCTTATGGCTTAATCTTAAACTTATCCTATTCTTAAGACTTCTATTTCTAACTTACTGTTTCTTTCCCTAATCTTGATGCTCTGATACCAACTTAAACTGTCACGCCCCAGCGGGTACCCTAAACGTGACAGCCCGCCGTACGCAATATTAAAACTTAAGAATGACTACCTCAGTCACTCGAAAGCTTTCATATCGGTACAAGGCGTACATTCACAACAAAGGGAGACCGGTGGAGTAATGCATTTTAAGACATTGGCAGCGGAACATGCAAAATAACATTAATATATATTTCATTGAAATAAAAGTCTTACAACTTCTAAGGGGCATTCCCCCGATAATTTCATAATAATCATGGTCTTGCTAAGATAAGCAACAAAAGCTAGAAGATTTTAGAAGAAATCTACTCTAATACTATGAAATAGAATTCCTCCAAAAGCTTCCCAAAATAAAGATTCTACCCGGGTGGTCAAGATGGTCTCGGGTGCAAAAAGATAAACCTGCAAGGTCAAAAGTCTGTAGGAGTATAAGCATTACTAGCTTAGTGAGATATTCCTTACGCAAAAGTACTCATAACAAACAATCAACCAAGTTTATTAATCAAGCATATGAATGCAATAACCATATGATCAAACATTACATACGACTATCCGGTTTCGTATGTTTGATGGATTTACCCCTCCATCGGAGGTTAGGGAATGCTTTGAACTAGGTCCCGAACGACCTCCTGAAAGTTGCGCGCGTCTTGGGGTTCCAACGAACCGTACTACTAGTCCTCGGGCTTTCCTTACCCAAAGCGATCGATCCGGCTCGGCTACACCTTGAGACCGTATTCCCCGAACGTCCTAACTCTCAAGATTGTAGCAAGGCAGCTTACCTTTCCGGTCCCACGCTGAGGAGTAGTAGCAAAATTTCGAAATGATATTCTAAGTGATATGCATGAGCAATTTATTATATGGGGATTCCGATATGACATTAAATCATTTAAAGCGATCAAACAATATTCGCACACATAACAAATACATACATGGAGACATTTATATCAATCACAAATCGGGTTCCGATATACTTTATTGTTCATTGATCGCACACAACGAATCACATACATAATTCCCATGATATCCCACATGCATATCAATTTTATCTTTTCCTAACATCTAGTGCTCTATTCTACAAGCACATGCGCGAATACATAAGCGTAAAGGAAACTCACTCGTCCATAGCTTTCTTCTAGGAGTCGAAGTAATCCTCTGGGAAGGGAAGATCTTCGTCCTCGACACCTAAACCAAAAGAAATACCCGACATGAGTATTTCATCCACGATCTATCGAACTCTATAATTCGATCTTATTGAATTCGTCAAAAATCGTATGAATGGAAATTCCAATTTAAAATGGCCATAACTTGCTCATTTTAACTCGGAATTTCGCATATTATATACCGATTTCTACCTACTCGGAAAGATCTATCTATTTCTAAGGTTATTTTTATCAAAGAAGTTATTTAGGTCTCGGAATAGCAGCGTACAGATTTGACACGAATTTTCCAAACTTCAAAACTAGAGTTTTCAAACTTTACTTCACTCAAGGGCTTTTGTACAAAAATATAGATACATTATATGGTTGAAAGAAAATCCCTTGAATACATATATACTCAAACCATATGCATGAATTTGGTGGTGTTGTCTCAACAATGTTCTTGTGGTACAATATGTTTTGAAAGTGTGATAAGCTTAAGTTTTGTAAAAAAATAAGTTTTGTTAAGAAATTTCTTATTTTACTAAAAGTGAGCATCTCCTTCTTTTAATTCTTTTTCTTAAATAAAAAATTTTAATCTTTTTAAATTCCTACTACTTTATTTCTAATGTTTTGGAAAACATAGTTTTTCTAAATACTTCATGGGTATATGTTCTATAGCTTTTCTTAGATCCACTTTAAAAGAAATGGTCTTTATAAGTAAATTTTTGAAAACTTATCTAGACTTTAGTATTTAAAATGTTGGTAGAAAATTTTGATAAATGTGTTTAAGAAAACTTTTGGTATAAAAAAAAAACTTTCTTATTTTATTTGTTTGAAAGAAGAGTTTGTAATAACTTTATGTATTTCTTGATAAAATCTCATATAGTGTTATTACTAAAACTTGAGCTAAACTTGTCTAGCTTTAGAAAAATATTTGTTAAGACAAAACTTTAAGTCTTTATGGAAAAATAATTTCTTATGAGATAAAATTTATTTTTGAGGAGGGTTCTTACTTTCTATTACTAAAGGAAGCTCATTTTCATTATGGTTGAGACAATATCACATATTCATGTATGAATGAGGATAAAATAAAAACAACATAATAAGATAAACAAAATATATAAGAGCATAAAAGTAAAGTCAAGTATTGGGAACCTTAGCTTCATCAAGGTATCCCGGGACTAAGAATAGACTAGTCCTCAAAGAAAAGAAAAGCAAAGAAATAAAATTATTTTGACTTGATATGGACAAGTCTAAGACTAGAAAGACTAGTCTTAATATTTGCATAAAACAAGTAAATAAATAAATTGCAAGACTTGAAAATAAATAAATAACAAGTGAGCTTATATGCTCTAAATAAATATTATACATAATATATATATATTAATACTTATAGTAACAATATCAACATAATAGTAACATAAAGAAAATAAGAACATGAACAAAAACAAAACATGAATAAATTGTTGCTTCTTTAACTCAATGAGTCTAAGAAACATACACTAAACTCATGTTAAGTTATATGAACATGATGAGTAATAAGAAATTTTTACCTAAAGTTTATGTGTTGGTTGAAGAAGAAAAGAATGGGTTGTAGTATTATGTGGGAATGAGTTTTCTAAGGAAAAGAGGGAACTTAAGAGAGATGTTGGGAGAGAGATTTTATGGAGTGATTTTGGGAGAGTTTTGGTATGAATATTGTTGTGTGAAAGAATGGAAGAGGAAGGGGGTATTTATAGATTTTTGGGAGTGGAAATTAGATGTAATTAAATAATTTGAAAAAGAAAATAAAATTGATGTGATTAAAGAAGTAATGTGTAAAGTGTGATGTGACTAAAGTTGTATGGGGAAGGTAAATTGTAAGATATAGGTATGGTAGAGTGTAAGAATAGAGTATAAGAAAAAGTAGAAAAAGGTGAATAGTAATGAATAGTAGAAAAGTACTATGAATAGTAGACTAGACAATTAAAATACCGGTAGTAAAAAAATACGCGTAAAAGTCCTATATCTGTTATTTTTAGATACCGAAAAATTCTAAAACTGATATTTTTGAAAACCTTATATTTTTACGAATCTATTGGTGTTGTCGGAATATTTTTGCTATCCGGTGCTCCAGGGCACGGTTTTTGAAAACTGATCCCAATCGGATCCGAAGGACACTAGAAAAATTCAAATCTGATATTTTTAGGCTTCCCTATATTATTACGAACCATAATCCACAATTATTTCAATTTCGTTTTCTAGGGTTTAAGAATACGGGATTGCCGGATCTAGATTCACTAGACTAAACATAGAACTAGGTTAATTTTAGGGTTTCGTTTCAACTTCCGGTTCTTAGGGTTTACTAATATTATCGGAAAAGTCTAGGGGCTTACACTATTGCACATTTATCTAACAATGGTTTGTAAACCCTATTCATGGGATCCATGAATGCAGTTGGTGCATTTGTCAAACCAAAAGGTATCACCAAAAATTCATATACCCATCTCTTGTGCGAAAAGTTGTCTTTGGCATGTCTTCGGGTTTTATCCTTAATTGGTGATATCCGGAGCGTAAATCAATGCGTGAAAACACACACGCTCCTTGCAACTGATTGAGCAAATCATCAATCCTAGGAAAAATGGCATCAATTCTTAATTGTAACCTTATTGAGTTCTTGATAATCGATACACAGTCTTATAGATCTATCCTTTTTCTTCACAAACAGAATAGATGCGCCCCATGGCGACACACTAGGTCTTATAAACTTCTGATCCAATAGTTTTTGCAACTGAATTTTCAACTCCTTCAGCTCAATCGGTGACATCCGGTAAGGTGCCTTTTGTCACACCCCAAGGGGTACTCTAAAAGTAACAGTCCGCCACACTCAATATTAAAGCTTAAGTATGACAACCTTAGTCATTTCCAGAAGTTTTGGTATTAAGTATAAGGCGTGCTCTCACAAATTTAGAGGACCATATATGGAATTATGAAGCTTAAGAAGATATAATAACAAATTAAGAAAAGAGGATTCATAATATTCATTCATTTGTAATAATTGTTTTACAAGTCTTAGGGGCATTATCCTGCTAAAATAACTATATTCTATACAAAAATTTTCTATGAAGTCTATATCTAAACTAATACTAACTTCATCTAAGAATTTCTTAACCAAAATGGATAATACATGGCTGCAAGAGATATCTATAAGGGTATAAGCTAATAGGATAAGTGAGAATTATTTCCATAAGTAAAATCTTGTGTAGTAGAAATTTCAAACAAGTTATTTAAGCAATCAAGTGAAATGCAACATACCCGTGAGCAAACAAGGCATATAGTTTTTCGAGAACTATATGTTGAATGGATTTACGCCCTCCATTCGGGGTTTAGTGATGTATAATCTCAAAACGAGTAGTTTTAGTTAAGTTATGCTTTCGATCATTACCGCCAAGCATATAAAGTCTACTCGGTTTGAGCCATGCCTCCGGATTTCCGCTAAGCATTGGTTTGATTCCGCATCACCAAGCAATCGCTTTCGATCATAATCATCAAGTGTTTTTTTCGACCGTGCTACTATCCTTTTCACCCAAGGATAGTAACCCCATGCAATGTGACTCATTTCATGGTATGTATGAATCAATTTATTTAAGATATCATAGCATCATTATTATCATTTAAGGTGATCATAGAATTTCATACATATTAAGTGCTATACTAAAACAGACATTTACTTACAATCAATTCCAGCATCAATAATCTTAGAATCCTTTCAACAACTTTCGCATACATATCAATTTGTCTTTTGTTAATTCTAATGCGACTAAACTACAAGCACAATTAAGTAAAACTTTTTAAGGAAATAAAATCACGTTGCCATGTCGACACTTCTTCTAAATGGAGGAGTCGCTCAAACAATGCACTTAGTCGAGGAAAATACCCAAAATGAGTATTTCTTGATAACTTTCTTGAGACTTGTTTAAACCATGTCATAAGAATGTCAAACTTCTCATAAAAGATTATTCCAATTTAAAATGGCCATAACTTGATCATTTTAACTCGGAATTGTGCATATAATATATCGATTTCTATCTCTTCGAAAAGATCTCTCCATTTCTAAAACTATTTTCATCAAACTAAATCATTTAGGCTCCGAAACAGTGGTGATCAGATTCACCACGACTTTTCCCATCCTAAAAGCATTTTGTTTCAAACATTAAACCATCCAAAAATTGCTTTGATAAATACTTAGTTATCTATATAGTTGAAAATTTCCTTTTTCATAGATATATAGCTCACATTTCATCCATGCTCAAGTGTTTGTTGTCCAACCAAATTTCTTGAGTAAAACACTGTTAATTAAAAGTGTAGAAAAACCATAGTTTACAAGAAATCTATTTTGTAAATCCTTTAAAATGAATATTTTGATTTTTTTGTTTTCAAAGAATTATTTCATGTTTATCTTACTATTTTTCTTAAAGATTTTTTAATACTATTAGATTTCTTTATTTTCCTTTTAAGATTTTTCAATATCGGTATCACCTTTTCTATTAGTTTTTTTCTATACAACTTTTCCTTGATCATTACACAAAAAATCTTGGTTTGAAATCTCTCATTCCCTTTTTATGGGGTTTCCTTATATTATGTTTTTGTGAAAAACATTTTAGTATCAAAAGTCATCTTCTCTTAGAAAACAAGGTAATATAGAAATGATTAAAAAGCTTTTCAAAGCAAGAGTAGCTTTTAAAATTGTAGTGAGTTCTTCCTAAAGCTTAAAAAGAACAAATTTACTTTTGTTAGACTATAGATTCTAACCTTCATATAAAACCATTCTTAAGTGATAAAATCTCCTTTTTGTAAAAGTATAATTGAAGCTTAAAGGTTTGGACAACAATCTTTATGGGCATGATTATGAGAAATAATAACAAGCAAAAATAACATGAATAATAAATAATGTCAAGTATTTTGAGTCTTAGCTTCTTCAAGGCTCCCGAGACTAAGAAGTAGACTAGTCCCAAAAAGAAAGAAAAGAAATAAAAGAAAAAAAATTGTTTTGACTTGATGAGGACAAGTATAAGACTAGAGACTAGTCTTAAAACAACATGAAATAAATAAATTGCAATGAAAGAAATAAATAAAGTACTTTGCATGAAAGTAAATAAATTGTAAGTGAGCTTATATGCTCTAAAGAATATATATATATGTGTGTTGAGTGTGTGTGTGTGTGTAGTGTGTGTGTGTGTGTGTGTAGATACATAATTATACTTATTTAGATATAATAACAATAATAATATGAACAAGGTAAAGTAACAACATAAATATATAAATAGAAATTTATGAACAAGAACAATACATGAACATTGTGTAGCTTCCATAACATTTAGTTTTTGGAAACTCACACCATGGTCATGTAAAGTTACATGACATGGGAAGAAGAAATTAGTAAGGAAAATTTTTACCGAAAGAGTATTTTGGGATATTATGTGTGAATGGGTTTTGTGTATGTAGAAAGAGGTTTGAGAGTATTTTGAGAGAGTTTTGAGAGTGTATGTGGAGAGAGTGTTGATAGAAAAATTTTAGAGAGATTTGGTAATGAATTTGGGGCAGTAATTGTGAAAGAAGTGAAAAAGGGGGAGGGTATTTAAAGGAAAATGAGGAATAAATTTTGTGTGTTTTAAATAAAGAAAAATTAAAAAGAAATTGAGTGAGAGAGAGAGGGAGGGGCACTGGCCACTACATGAGAGAGGGGAGAGAGAGTTTTATTTTTGTATTTTTGTTGATTAAATGTAATAATAAGTAAATTGATGTGAAATAAAGTTATGGAAAGGTAAAAAGTAAAGATAATAGGTGTATAGAGTGTAAGAAGAGGTGTTAGAAAAAGTAGAGATAAATAAATAGTGTAGAATAGTAATAAATAATGTAATGTGAAGTAGATATGACTAATAAAGTACCGGTATAAGAAAATACGCGTATAATTACGATATCTGTTATTTTTACTTACTGAAAAATTATAAAACTGATATTTTTAAAAACCTTATATTTTTACGAGTCTAATGGTATATCCAAAATATTTTTACTATTTCGAGCCATGTGACACGTTTTTCAAGAACTGTATTTTTGGTTTCAAACGATTTGCGGTTTTACTAAACTGATCTTATAAGCTTTCTTATGTTATTATGAACTATTTTACATACTAATCTCTTACTTACTTTCTTAGGTTTCTAACACGCGATTGTCGGACTTAAACTATTGCGTTTTACTAGGGTTTTGTTGACTTTAGGGTTTTCCGGTTGACCTTCCGATTAGGGTTTAAGCTAAACCGATCATAAAATTTTGGGGGTTTACAACCTACCCCCCTTAAAGTAAGGTTTATCCTCAAAACTTGAAAATTCGTACTTGAAGCTTTAAAAAAAATTGGGTACTTGCACCGTATCTCATCCTTGGCTTCGCATGTTGCCTCTTTGTGGGAATGATTCCTCTATAAAAACTTGACATACTTGATTCCCTTGTTTCTCAACTTTCGAATTTTTCGATCAAGGATTTATACTTAGTGTTCCTCATAGGTGATATCTTCCTTTAAGAGCACTGGCTCTAACTCCAAAGCTTGTTCTGTGTCGAATACATGCTTACGTAGCATAGAGGTGTGAAACACGTTATGCACTTCTGACAGATTTGGTGGTAAGGTTTAGACGATAAGCTAAGTCTCCAAATTGTTTTAACACTTAAAAAGGTCTAATGTATCGTGGGCTTAGCTTTCCTTGTGAGCGTACATGATGTAACCATTTTGTTGGGTTAATCTTTACGTACACATATCTCCATTTGAAATTCCAAGGTCCTTTTCTTCTTATCATCCCAACTCTTTTGTCTATCCTGTGCCTCCTTCATCCTTTGTTGGATTATTCTTACTTTATCCATTACGTCTTGTACTAGTTCGAGTCCAATTGCAAGCTTCTTTACATCATTCCAAAACAAAGGTGATCTACATCGTCATCCATACAGTACCTCGTAGGTCGGCACCTGGATCGTTGAATGATAGCTTTTATTGTAGGAAAACTTAATCAGCGCCAAAAGAATGTCCCATCTTCCTTTGAAATCTGTGACACATTTCCTCAACATGTTTTCCAAAGTTTGAATTGTCTACTCTGACTGACCATCAATTTAAGGAAGATATGTTGTACTAAAATGTAGCTTTGTCCTTATACTCTTTTGTAGGTTAGTCTAACACTTAGTTACAAATCTTAGGTCTTGTTCTGGTACGATTCCGGATGGTACTCCATGTAAACATACAATCTTCTTTACATAAAGTTTTGTCAGCTTGTCCATGGAAAACATCACATTGATCGGTATGAAGTGAGTCGACTTAATCAATCGATCAGCTATGACCCAGATGGTATTGTATCCAGCTGGTGTCTTTGGTAATCCACAGACAAAATCCATGGAATTTGATTCCATTTATACTCAGGTATTGGCAAGGTTTTAACAAACTTCCTGGCCTTTGGTGTTCTACCTTCGCTTGTTGGAAGATTGGGCACTTCACCACATAATCGGCTTCATCTTGTTTCATTCCATTCCACTAATAATGAGTTTTGAGATCTTTGTACATTTTGGTTCTTCCTGGATGTACCGTATATCCTAAGTTATGATCTTCGCTCATAATTTTCTTCCTCGTTTCCTTATCCTCAGTACATAAAGTCGTTCTTTCATTCTCATGATATCATAATCGTCGACCATGAATTCAGTACACCTTTTTCTTGTATTTCCCTCTTTATTCTTTGTATCTCCTTATCATAGTGTTGAGCTTCTTTAATTCTTTATACCAAAGTTGGTTCCAACTCTAGATTAACTATTTCCACTTCCACACTTTGCCCCGTAGATTTAATGCTCAGCTTCTCAAATCCTTTTATCAACTCCTTCTAGTTTGCGAGCAAGTGTCACGCCCCATAGGGGTATCCTAAACGTAACAGTTTGCCACATGCCATATAAGACTCTCAAATTACTATCCAAGTCCTTCGGAGCCTTGTATAGATGTAAGGCGTCCAATGGAGTTAAGAAGTTTAATTCGGCATTCAGTCGCAATAGATAATAAACCAATACGCATAAACAGTAAGTTTCAAAGTCCAAGGGGCATTCCCCCGCAAAAGAATATTTAATAGTCCATTACAGTCATCTAGAGTCTTTTGATTTCCTGTGGAAGTCTAAACAAATCGAATACAACTTCTATAGGAAACGCCTAGCTCCTGTACTTGAGCTGTAGCCTGTCTTGTTCTAAGACAAATAAACTCGTGCTGCAACAAATAAAAACTATGGGGGCGTAAGCTATACTAGCTTAGTGAGTGAAAACTTCCATATCACAATTATAGCACATCATTCAATCAAGTGATTAATCAGACAAATGATATGTACCAAACACGTGAATTCAGCAAACATATGAATAGCCGGAAATCATATGTGGATAGACTTGTGCCCTCCATCCCGGGTTAGCAGATTAATGAATCCTGCGGTACGACGCCATTTAAGCTCACGGTCATCCAACTCATGTATTCGTTTTATGGATCACGATTAACCAACTCTTATTTGTTTTATGGATCACGAAAAACCAACAAATGCTAATGCTCCATCCCCATCATGTTATGAATGCGTTCAATTTCATTTTCCATTCCGAATAATCAATTATACCAATTCTTATAGGTGATCGATCAATACTCGCAGACAATCAATCCTAGCTCATCTATACAAGCAATGATTTATCACCCGGCTTCGATATTCTTTAAATTCAACTTCACATAACAACAACAGATATATATAATTCCCATTCAACCCCATCATGCATATTCATTTTATCTTTGCTAAGTAACTAGTGCAACTATCATTACAATCACAAGCAATAATTGAAATTGGAAGTGATACTCACTCGGCCATGGTACACCGGTCTTTTAATAGTAGTAATCGGGTGGTAAGGATTCGTCGGTTTTGGGATCACCTACCAAGGAAGAATACCCTAATAAGTACTTCATCACTTAACTAATCCAAACTATGTATCAAAACTAATAAAAATCGTGATTCTCGCTATTTGTGGAAGTTCCAACTTAAAATGGCCATAACTTGGTCATTTTAACTCGAAATTTCACAAATTTTATATCGATTTTTATCTATTTCGTAAGATCTATCTAATTCTAATATTATTTCCAAATTTTGAAAACATTTAGGTCATAGAACAGAGGGATCAGATCTGATCAATAACCTTTCCCATTTCCGAAAAAGAATTTTGTATTTGTTTGAAATGTATCTAGTTGGTAATTCAAGTATATATGAAGTATGAATGATTTCTTATCATGAATGACATGTGATGAGTTCAATGTGTGCATGATCTTGATGATTTTTGGTAAAAAAAACTTTCAAAACGCCTTAATTTTACAAGACTCCAATAATAACTACTTCTTGAAAATCTTATTTTCTAATTTTGAGATCACACTAGTGTTTTGGATTTCATTCTTAGGAATTTCTAGTTATCTTAATTAAAAATGAGTCTTCATCACATATATTACCCATGACCTTCATTTCTACATAAAAATTTCCATTTTTCACTTTGTAAATATGTTTTCAAATAGGCTTTACTCAAAAATCCGAATTTTAGAAAATCCACTTTTCGAATTATTCCTTTGAGAAAACTTGTGTAATGCATTAAAATTTAAGACTTTACTATATCTACTACCTAAGGACTTCATTTAACACATAAAACATTCATTTTGAGCTTGAACAATAGATGTTTACATAGGCATCATCCAAAGTTACGAATTTTGCAAGTTGACTACTAACTCAAAATTTTCCATCTTGATTCTACTTCTTGTTTTACACATTACCCTCATCCAAACTCATTTCAACTTATAAAAATCATTACTTAATGATATCTATTACTTATACCCTTCATTTTTCATATAAAACATGAGTTTCAAAGTTGATACAAGGGTTTTTAAAATAGGATTTTGAAGTCATATGAATTTCTTTTGAACATTTCTAACAAAAACCTTTTCTTTTTAAGTTCTTGTCTTATCTACATAAAGATCTACCAACTATCACATTTATATACACAAGACTAAATCTTTATGAGCATTAATGCAAGAAAACACAAAATTCTATATGAACATGAATGTCAAGTATAATTATGAGTGTCTAAAGTGCTAGATCTACTACTTATATAGTACATGAAAAGGAGTTTAAGAGTATGAAATATATTTTTCATGCAAGATCTCTACTTTTATATGCATGAACATGATAATATCTCAACAAAGCTCATCAAACATAAGATCTACTCTTCTGATGGCTTGATATTCATGTATTAGCATTTTCTTATCCCTAGCATTTGCCCATGGGGATTTAAGATGAAAATACGCATGAATGATCTTGCCATTACAAGATTAAGTAGTAAGAAGCTTAAGAATCATCACCTAAAGAAAGATTTGATAAAGAAATGAACTTGATATGTGTGTGTGTGATGGGGGTGGTGGTCACAGCAAGATAAGGGAAAGAAGAAAGGATTTTACTTCGTGTAAAAATTTTAAAAAAGTAGAAATGAGGAGAGAGGGTGTAAATGAGTATATATATTAAGTAAATTAGGGTTTGGGTGCACCAACCATATTGAGAGAGAGAGAGAGAGCGAGTGATTTAAATTTATTTGAAATTGTAGTTTATGTAACAAAATATATTAAATGTAATAATTTAGTAAGAAACAAAAATTTCTTGGAAAAGAAAATATAATAAGTAGTTGTGAGGATGTAAGACTAGGGTATGGGTAGTGTGTGTTGTAGGTTGTACTTATGAATAGTGATAAAAAGTAGACAAGACATCTACTTTACCGGTAGTAAAGAAAATACAGGAAAAAGGCTATAACTGTAATTTTTATAACTCGAAAAATTATAAAACTTATATTTTTGAAATTTTTATAAAATTTTGGTTTTAAAAAGTATTCCGGAATATTTTTCTAAGTTTCTAGCCCCGGGACTCACTTTTCCGTAATGGGGCTCGGGAAGGCCCGGAATAGAAAATTTTTTAAAATCAAAACTTTCCATGGTTTGAAATATACTTTAAAACAATATTTCACATTAATTTATTTTATAAAAGTTCTTTTGATATGAAACCGAAGGAAAGCCGGATCTAGAGCCTCTAAGTTTCTCTCACAAGGCTTAAACTAATCTGGTTTAGGGTTTCTTTTTCCGGTTTCCAAAGTTTACTTGATTACTAGGAAAACCGGGGTTTACAGCAAGGCAGCAACTTTTCCATGACTTTTTGTGAGCTTAGCGCATCTGCAACAGTGTTTTACTCTCCCAGGTCAATAATTGATCCTGAGATCTTAGTCCTTGATTTATCTCCTTTTCCTCATGTTTAGTTCCTTTATCTTAGAATAGACCAAGATATCGTCAATAAAGACAATTAGACACTTATCCAACAAAGGCTTATATACTTGGTTCATCAAATCCATGAAAGCGGCTAGTGCATTGGTCAATCAAAAAGGCATTACTAGAAACTCGTAATGTCCATAACGAGTTCGAAAAGCGGCCTTCTGAACATATTTTGATTTGATCCTTAATTGGTGGTATTCTAACCTTAAATCAATGCGAGAAAATACACTCGCTTCTTGTAGTTGATCAAAGAGATCATCAATACTAGGAAGCGGGTACTTATTCTTGATTGTGACTTTGCTCAGCATCCGATAATTAATGCATAATCACATGGATTCATCCCTTTTTCTAAACAAAATTGGTGCACTCTATGGTGACATACTTTGGTCTTATAAAACCTTGATCCAAAAGCTCTTATAGCTGTTTCTTCAACTCTTTTTTAACTCCACTGGGGCCATTTGATATGGTGCCTTAGAAATTGGTTCCGTATTGGCCATTAGTTCAATCTCGAAATCGACCTCTTTCCTTGGAGATGATCCAAGCAATTTATCTGGAAAAACATCTGAAAACTTATTGACATGGGGTATTCTCCAAGATAGGTTTCTCTTTATCTTCTTCGTGTCATCTAGGTAGTTATTCATTTCCTTTGGAACTTCCTCCAGCAACTCGAACGAATATAACTCATTTTTCTTTGCAATCGTGGATTTTCCAATGAACATTATCTTCCTTCCTTCTTGGTTCATGAATTCTACGCTCTTAATGCAACAATCTATTGTGGCTTTATCAAGAGATAATCAACTCATACCAAAGATTACTTCATATTTGCTTAGTTCCATCACTATGAAGTCACAAGTGGATGGATGTCCTTGTACCCTTATTGGACAATCCTTAAACACTTCTTGGGTTACAAAAACACTTCCCGTGGGGGTTATAATCTTAAAGCCGGAAGTTGTTGTTTTTATTGGTAGCCCAAACTTCTTAGCTAAACTAGGTGTAACAAAAGAATGTGTAGTTCCATAATCAAAAGAGCAAAAGCATTATGGCATCCTAATTGTACGCTTCCTGCGTATCTAATAGGGGGATTACTACTTCTATTCACACATCTATTTATCTACGAAACTTTAAACTCTTGTATTGCTGGAACAAAAGAATAAACAACGAAAAAGGTTCTAGGCTTACCGGTCGCCAAGTCACAGCTGTAGTTTCATTGCAATCCAAGGCAGCCAAGTCTCCTTCCTCTTCATCCATCTCCTGATTCATCCATTGTCATTCCATGCTATAGACTCTAAATCCCGAAGCAGTGGATCCGGACTTGCTTCCACGTATACTTTCATTTCCATTCCTGGTCCTTATAGGAATAGCTCTCCGGAAGATCTTGTCAAAACATTCCTCCTTTGTGGACATTCATTGGCGAAATGCCCTACTTGCTTGCAGACATAGCAAGTATTGTTTGCCTTATTTGGACATTTTGGCATCTTATGGTTTGTGTCTCCACAAAAGAAACACTTCCTAAACAACTGAGGGCACTTCCTGGGGTAGTGTGCTCCATCGCACTTCCAGTAATTTATGTTTTTAAGCATGAACCTCCCACTGTTAATATTGCTCTTATAGTTGTTAGAGAACTTGAATCTCTTTTATGGGGGTATGGAACTGGATCCACCATAAAACTTTCTTCCAAAAATTAGGGCTTTCCTTTCTTCTATTCTTCCCTTGCTTTTCCTTCCTCCTTCTACAACTCAAGCTCTTTCTACCAATTCTCGGTAACTTCTGATGTCAAATTCTTCCAACTTCATTCTCAGGTCTTCATCCAATCCTCCCAGGAAGACTTGTCTTTTCAATTCCTCACTGTACTTGTAGGAGTCGGGGGCATATTGCAGCAATCTACTAAACTCAGTCTCATACTGCTCGATAGTCCTTCCTTTCTAAGCAATATGCAAGAAGTCTGCACTATACCTCACTTGTAAGCTCCCTGGGAAATAATTTTCCAAGAACTCGTATATGAAAATTTCCCAAGTGATTGGGGTCATTAGCTCTCTTCTCTTTGATTCCCACCATACTCTAGCATTCAGGCGAAGCATAAATGTCCCATACTTGTGTTGTAGGTGACACGGGATCTCGTATGCATCAAAAGACCTTTCTATCTAAGCAAGCCAGTCCTCAGCCTCATCTGGCTTATCGAAAGCTCCTTCAAAATAACGTTTGCTTATGATAAAATCAGGCAACGAGCTTTTTTATGGCCTTAGTAGGGATTGCATGCTCCTTTGTGCAGATGCTTCAGCGGACACTTGTTGTTGCGGCGGAGTTGGTATTGGTGCCAGTGCAGGTGCGGTTGCAGGTATGGGCATGTTCTGCCTAATTGCTTCCAGTATTTGGGCTAGATGTCCTAGTGTAGCATGCAACTCTACTTGAGGTGCAGCAGCTGCTTATAGGGTAAGCTGTTCTTCAAATTTCCAATTGGTTGGAAGCATTTTGTTTTGCCCTGCGTCCTCTTCTACCTCGACTGTTTTAAATTTTTCTAAGTTAGGTTTATTATTTTGATATCTTAGTTAAATCTTTGATGGAAATTTTTGCAGATGTTACGAAAACTTACTTGCATAAATAGCTACTGAAATAAGAAATAAAATTTAAATCAAAGTAAATTTTGATATCATAAATAAAGCATAAATTCATTAGAAAATCAAGACAGCGGGTGCAAAACCCTTACATGGAAATTGAAATAGCAACAAGGTTAATAACAACAATCACAAAGAAAAACAACAAAACACCCTATCAAAATAGACTAAGATCTTTGCTCTAGTCTTGATTACAAGATCCTTTGCTGGACTAAAAGAGATATGCTTGGTTTCTCTCCTCCTTCCTTCATTCGTCGAGTGCGTCTCCAAGATTTCTATTGGATGACTCTGGGTTTCTTTTCCTCATAAACTGTTGAAAATATTTCTTCCTCTTTCTGGTCGCTTCTCTTGACCTCTCATGTATGTTAGCCAGTTCAGCGTCAGCCAGATCCAGCACTATGTCATGAATAGTCTTCCAGGTCACATCCTCTCCAGCTTCCTCGCTATCTTTTACATTTGTCATTGGTGGGGTACCATCCATGTCCATGGTTGGGTTTGCCTCCTGTCTCCTCTGAGCCTGCTGCTTTTCCAGATAACGGATGATTCCTGCTAGATCCTCGTTATTCCAGGGTTCATCATGTCCGTAATCGGTCTGGTTTCCTGCTTCTTGTTCTGGTCCTTCTTCTTGGCTTTCATCTGGATCTTCCTTGGATTCTTCCTCAAACTCTTCACTTGTTTCTCTCATCACCTCCTCTCTTATTACTGTCCCATTCCTACTTAGACGTAGAATCTCATTCCTTCTTAGTTGAACTCCTGTGAAGGTTGGTGGCTCAATGGACACTTCCGTTGGTGGTCGCAAAACTTCCTGGTAAACTCTATGCCAGTGGAAAGCGTTGTTGAGATCAGCTTTAATCCATTCTAGCTGATCTGTTAAATCATCATATGCATACATGAACACTAGTCCAATTGGATTCCAAGTTTAGAAATCAGGGAAAGTTCGGTTTCCATCATCCCTAAGGACAAATGTTGCCTCCCTTAGCATAGGACGATCTCTGGCTATTGCTGCGATCTATTCTACGGCATAGATCATCTCTAGCTCTGACCACTTCTTCCCTAAGGGATAGTTATGGATAGTCTGCACTACTCCCTTCCACTCTATAGTCAACAATCCTTTCTTCCATATCAGAAACATTTCTCAAATGGTCTTAGGTTGTCTAGCCAAAGCAAACTCTTCACACAACACCCTAAGTCTTAGACGGCAATTCTCCAAGGCTTCAAAGGGTCCTTTTCTAAAATGTTTAGCCTGTAGACAAGCCTCATCTAAGGTAATCTATGCAAAAGAGAGAGAAGTCAGAAAACTTATTCTACCCATTCTATCTTATCTATGTCTTTCTTATTTCTATTCTAATTTGTTCCTTCTTAAGTCCAATTCTATAATTATGATTCCCAGACTCTTAACCATGCTCTGATACTAACTTAAACTGTCACGCCCCAAGGGGTACCCTAAACGTAATAGTCCACCACACTCAATATTAAAGCTTAAGTATGACAACCTTCGTCATTCCCAGAAGCTTTGATATTAAGTGTAAGGCTTGATCTCATAAATTTAGAGGACCATACATGGAATTATGAAGCTTAAGAAGATATAATACCAAATTAAGAAAAGAGAATTCATAATATTCATTCATTCGTAATAATTGTCTTACAATTCTTAGGGGCATTCCCCTGCCAAAATAACTATATTCTATTACAAGAATTTTCTATGAAGTCTATATCTAAACCAATACTAAACTTCATCTAAGAATTTCTTAACCAAAATGGATAATACCTGACTACAAAAGATATTTATAATGGTATACGCTAATAAGCTTAGTGAGAATTATTTCCATAAGTAAAATCTTGTGTAGTAGAGATTTCAAACAAGTCATTTAAAATATCAAGTGAAATGCAATGTACGCGTGAGCAAACAAGGCATATAGTTTTCTGGGAACTATATGTTGAATGGATTTACACCCTCCATTTGGGGTTTGGTGATGTATAATCTCAAAATGAGTAGTTTTAGTTAAGTTATGCTTTCGATCATTACCGCCAAGTGTAAATCCCTGAAATTTTCGATCCACAAATAAAGACCTAAACCCTAAACGGAAGTCAAACGGATTCTTAGGTCAAACAAAACCCTAGTTTACCGTAACCGTTTAACTCCGGCATTGCCGTTTTCTCAAGTCATAGAAAACGAAGTTGGAAAAATTAGCTCGAATAGTTCGTAATAACCATAGGTTTTATAAAAGTTTCAGTTTCGCGAAATTCGGATGTCCTTCGAACCCGAACGGACACAGTCCTTGAAAAATGTGTCCGGAAGCCCGGAATAGGAAAAATATTCCGAATACACCGTTAGACTCGTAAAAATATAAGATTTCCAAAAATATCAATTTCGTAATTTTTCGTAACTAAAAATATCAGATATCGCTTTTATACTCGTATTTTCTTACTACCGGCATTAAATTGTCATGTCTACTTTTACATTACACTATTTTCTACTATTCTACACTATTCATCTATCTCTACTTTTTCTTACAACCTACTCTTACAAACCATACACCTATTTCTTACATTTTTCATTTCCAATACAACTTCACATCTTTCATTTCTTACTTTAATTAATCAAAAGACAAAAAAATAATTTTTCTCTTCCCCATGCAAAATGGCGCCGGCCCTCTCTCCATCCCATGTAATTTTTTTTTCAATTATTTAATTAACACAATTTATCTCCCACATTTTCCTATAAATACCCCTTCATACCTTCACTTCTTTCACACACTTCTTCTCTAAAGTTACTCTCTCAAAATCTCTCTCAAATTCTCTCAAGAGTTCTTACAAGAAGTCCTCTTAAGTTTAGCTTCTTTAGGTAAGAAATTTCTCAAGATTTCTTCATGTTCATTTACTTAGTATGAGCTTAGTGTGTGTTTTCTAAAACCATGAAGGTTAAGAAAGCAACATTAGGTTCATGCTTTGTTTTTGTTCATAATCAAAATTCCTCCATGATCATTTATGTTTCTATTATGTTCCTTTATGTTTCCCTATATTTCCTTTATGTTTATTACTATCTAATATATCTATATAGCTATATATACTATTTAGAGCATATAAACTCATAGCCTTGTAATTTATTTACCTTTCATGCGATTTATTTAATTTCAAGTTGATTTTAAGACTAGTCATTCTAGTCTTAGACTTGTCCTCATCAAGTCAAAACAATTCTTTTCTTTTTCGGGACTAGTCTTTTCTTAGTCCCGGGGTACCTTGATAAAGCTAAGGTCCCAATACTTGATTTACTTTATTATTTAAGCTTTCAAGTTATTATGTTCCTTTGTATTTCTATAGTTTTGATTCATATTCATGCATGAACATAATGTTTTTGTCTCAACAAAAACAAATGAGAAAATGTTTTCTTGAATTAAAGATTCTTTCTAAAGAAATAAATATGGGAAACGGATTTCTAAAAACTCATGAACATGCATAGGAATGATTTTCTTACATAAACAAAAGGTTTTATGAAAACTTATCTTTTATCAAGAAGTAGAAATTCTTTTGAAACATTACAAGAAATAAAAATATCATTTTGCTACTTTTGAAATCCAAGTTTAGAAAACAAAACCACACTTTAGGAAATTAAAGTAATTACAAGAGATTTCATTTAGAAATAAAATCTTTATCTTAATGACCAAAAGATCTTTCAAAAGTAAAATAGAATCTCAAATTCAAAGACTTTTAAAAACCTTATTTTTAAGTTGAGACAACTTCATTTACTTCATACATTTGTTATGAGTCATTAATAATATATATATATACCTTTCAAAAGTTTACAAAATAATTGAAATGTTATCTTTTCAAAATGAGCTTTGTTTACAAAAAGGAAAACAAGTGTTTACAAATTCGTGGCAAATCTGATCGCTACCTTTTCGGAACCCAAACGACTTAGTTTTATGGAAATAAGCTTAGAAATGCGTAGATCGTTTCGAGTAGGTAGAAAACGGTATATTATACGCGAAATTCCGAGTTAAAATGAGCAAGTTATGGCCATTTTAAGTTGGAATTTCCCTTTATACGATTTACTACGATTTTTAAGAAAAGATTAGAATTTTCAAGGATAGAATTTCATGAAATACTCATTTTGGGTATTCTTCTTGAATTAGATAATCACGAGGAGGATTGTTCGTATCCCGAGGATTACTACGATTAAGTGGAATTTCCGATCGACCCATCCAATTCAAGAAAGGTGTCACCATGGCCGAGTGAGTTATTTCCCCGTTATTTTTCATACTCTTGCTTGTGCTTGTAAAATTAGTTGCACTAGAATCTAAGCAAACTCAAAAAGAAGTGTATGATAATATGTTGAAGGAATACTAAGTATATCGAAACTCAATTTGTTTGTAATAAAGTTGTATGTACATTAATATCTTGGATTGTTTGAAATTGGTTGATCACTTGAAAGAAGTTAAATGTAACTACGAGACTTTAATTAAAGAAATTATTCATGCACTCCATATGTTGAGTCACATTACATTCGCTACTATACATTTGGTGGGACAAGTGTATAATAGTGGTGGTAGACATAACCGGTATATCATGTAAGTGGCGAATAGGAGCCGGTAAGAACTACTTAAATTGATGGCTAGTAGGAGCCTGTAATAACTACAAAATTTTTGATGGTGTATAGGAGCCGGTAAGATCTATAAAAGTGTTTTTTAAAAGTGGTGGCTGTAATTGGCCTGAATACCCAACCTTGAATGAAGGGCGTAAATTCATTCAACATATGATTCCCGGAAAGTCATATGTCTTGTATGCTCACGTGGTTGTTGCATTTCATATGTTTGAATAATAAACTTGATTGATAAATTTTATTGAGTATGAATTTGGGATTTACTCACTAAGCCATAAGCTTACACCCCTATAGATATTTGTATTCTCAGGAACACCTATTTTGAGCCCGAGGCCATCCCGTATCCGTATACATTTTATGTTGAAGCTTTTGGAGGAAATCTACTCGAAACTTAGATTAGACTTCCTTTGAAATCTTTAATTTTGGTTAGTATGAAGTTATCTCGATCCTTGGAATTAGCGGGGGTATGCCCCTAAGAACTTATGTACCAGACCTTTGGTTATTTATGATATGATATATTTATTTCTGAATTCTTGTATGTTTAACTTTACTTGCTTAAACTATGCTTCCCAAAAGCGTCTCCTATTACCGTGTTAGACGCCTTACATATAATACTAAGGCTTTCGCATGACTAAGGTAGCCATTCTTAAGCCTTGATATTATATGTGGCGGACTACCACATTTAGGGTACCCTTCGGGGCGTGACACCAAGCATATAAAGTCTACTTGGTTTGAGCCATGCCTCCGGATTTCCACCAAGCATTGGTTTGATTCCATGTCGCCAAGCAATCGCTTTCGATCATAACCGCCAAGTGTTGTTTTCGACCATGCTACTATCATTTTCACCCAAGGATAATAACCCCATGCAATGTGACTCATTTCGTGGTATGCATGAATAAATTTATTTAAGATATCATAGCATCATTATTATCAAATTTAAGGTGATCATAGAATTTCATGCATATCAAGTGCTATACTAAAACAAACATTTACTAACAATCAATTCCGGCCTCGATCATCTTAGAATCCTTTCAATAATTTTCACATATATATCAATTTGTCTTTTCTTAATTCTAATGCGACTAAACTACAAGCACAATTAAGTAAAGCTTTTTAAGGAAATAAAATCACATAGCCATGTCAACACTTCTTCTAAATGGAGGAGTCGCTCAAACAATCCACTTAGTTGAAATAATCCTTGGGATATGAGTATTCTTCCTCGGAATCACTTAGTCAAGGAAAATACCCAAAATGAGTATTTCTTGATAACTTTCTTGAGACTTGTCTAAACTATGCTATAAGAACGTCAATGTTCGCATAAAAGATTATTCCAATTTAAAATAGCCATAACTTGGTCATTTTAACTTGGAATTGTGCATATAAAATACCGATTTCTATCCATTCGAAAAAATCTATCCATTTCTAAAACTATTTTCATCAAACTAAATCATTTAGGCTCCGAAACAGTGGCTATCAGATTCACTATGAATTTTCCCATCCCAAAAGCATTTTTTTTCAAACATTAAACCATCCAAAAATTGCTTTCATAAATACTTAGTTATCTATATAGTTGAAAATTTCCTTTTTCATAGATATAGCTCACATTTCATCCATCCTCAAGTGTTTTTGTCCAACCAAATTTGTTGAGTAAAACAATGTTAATTAAAAGTGTAGAAAAACCATAGTTTACAAGAAATCTATTTTGTATATCCTTTAAAATGAATATTTTGACTCTTTTATTTTCAAAGAATTATTTCATGTTTATCTTACTATTTTTCTTAAAGATTTTTTAATACTATTAGATTTCTCCATTTTCCTTTTAAGATTTTTCAATATCGGTGTCACCTTTTCTATTAGTTTTTTTCTATACAACTTTTCCTTGATCATTACACCGAAAATCTTGGTTTGAAAACTCGGATTCCTTTTTTTATGGGGTTTCCTTATATTATGTTTTTATGAAAAACATTTTAGTATCAAAAGTCATCTTCCCTTGGAAAACAAGGTAATATAGAAATGATTAAAAAGCTTTTCAAAGCAAGAGTAGCTTTTAAAATTGTAGTGAGTTCTTCCTAAAGCTTTAAAAAGAACAAATTTACTTTTGCTAGACTGTAGATTCTAATCTTCATATAGAACTATTCTTAGGTGATAAAATCTCCTTTTTGTAAAAGTATAATTGAAGCTTAAAGATTTGGACAACAATCTTTATGGGCATGATTATGAGAAATAATAACAAGCAAAAATAACATAATAATAAATAAAGTCAAGCATTGAGAGTCTTAGCTTTTTTAAGGCTCCCGGGACTAAGAAGTAGGCTGGTCCCAAAAAGAAAGAAAAGAAAGAAAATTGTTTTGACTTGATGAGATAAGTCTAAGACTAGAGACTAGTCTTAAAACAACATGAAATAAATAAATTGCAGTGAAAGAAATCAATAAATTACTTTACATGAAAATAAATAAATTGCAAGTAAGCTTATATGCTCTAAAGAATATATATATATATATATATGTAGATACATAATTATATTTAGTTAAATATAATAACAATAATAGTATGAATAAAGTAAAGTACTAATATAAATATATAAATAGATATTTATAAACAAGAACAATACATGAACATAGTGTAACTTCCGTAACATTTATTTTTAGAAACTCATACCATGGTTATGTAAAGTTACATGACATGGGAAGAAGAAATTGGTAAAGAGAATTTTTATCTAAAGAGTGTTTTGGAATATTATGTGTGAATGAGTTTTGTGTATATAGAAGGAGGTTTGAGAGTATTTTGAGAGCGTTTTGAGAGTGTATGTGGAAAGAGTGTTGACAAGAAAATTTTAGAGAGATTTTGTAGTGAATTTGTGGGTAATAATTGTGTGAAAGAAGTGAAAGCGGAGGGCATATTTATAGAAAAATGAGGACTGAATTTTATGTGTTTTAAATAAAAAAAATTAAAAAGAAATTGAGTTGGAGGGAGAGGGAGGGGTGCCGGCCACTACATGAGAGAGGGGAGGGGGAGTTTTATTTTTGTATTTTTGTTGATTAAATGTAATAATGAGTAAAGTAATGTGAAATAATGTTTTGGGAAAGGTAAAAAGTAAAGACAATAGGTGTATAGGGTGTAAAAGAGGTGTTAGAAAAAGTAGAGATAAATGAATAGTATAGAATAGTACTAAATAGTGTAATGTAAAGTAGATATGACTAAAAAAGTACTGATAGTAAGAAAATACACATCTAATTGTGATATCTATCATTTTTGCTTACCAAAAAATTATAAAACTAATATATTTGAAAACCTTATATTTTTACGAGTCTAATGGTATATCCGGAATATGTTTACTATTTTGAGCCCCGGACACGTTTTTCAAGAACTGTATCCTTTCGGGTTTCAAACGATTTGCGATTTTACTAAACTGATCTTTTTAAGCTTCCTTATATTATTACGAACTATTCTACATACTAATCTTTTACTTACTTTCTTAGGGTTGCTAACAAGGGATTGCCAGACTTAGATTATTACATTTTACTAGGTTTTGGTTGACTTTAGGGTATTCCGGTTGACCTTCGATTAGGGTTTAAGCTAAACCGATCATAAAACTTTGGGGTTTGCACCTTCGATATCGGTTCTGTATTTGGAGCCAAATCAATTGCAAAAACAATTCTCTCTTCGGGGGTAACCCAGGCAACACATTAGGAAATATATCTGGATACTCATCCACAACTGGTATATCTTTTATATCCCGTGATTCTTCCGTGTCAGAGGTATCCTCAATGGGTATTATGTCTTCATCCTCCATCATTAACTCAAAAGAGTTTAACCCATTTCCTCTAGGGATTGTGGTCTCTCCAACAAACTCCACTTCTTTCCCACATTGATCATTAAAGCTTACTATCTTCTTTTGATAACCCACGATAGCTCTAACCATGGTTAACCATCTCATACTGAGGATGACCTCGTACTTATTTATTTCCAACATTATCATATCACTTTTAGAGGGGTGTCCTTGACTTTCCAATGGACAACCTTTCAACATTTCCCGTGTCGACATGATACTACCCGTAGGTGTCTTGATTCGTAGACTAGAAGTGGTTGTGACTATTGGTAAACTAAGCTGTCTAGGAAAACTAGTGGTGATGAACGAGTGTGTTGCTCTAGTATCCAACAATACATATGCCTCACTCCTATTCACCATTATATGCCATGTGTTCAACAAATGCTAATTACTACTTACTCCTACATCTTCCTTACTATTATTTTATCTTGTGTTTTCAAGGTTTTAACTTTTCTTTAAGAGTTTTACATTTTAGAAAAATAGGTAATTAAAAGACACTTTAATAAGAGAGAGTTTTATGGTTAACCTATGACTAAACCGGCATCACACTCTCCACCTTAGTCTAAGGCTGCCAATTCCATCTCATCATCATCTTCTTCCTCTACCATCCACTGTCCTCCGAAATTGTAGAGTCTCATTCCATGCATGGCTGACACGGCACGACTTCTACTCCTACTTCTACCCTATATCACGCCCACATGCTAGGGGTTTCGTAAGGTCGAGCTGCCACACTCTTCCTTTGCGGGCATTCTGTTGCAAGATGTCCTTTTTCTTTACATGTAAAGCAGGTGATGGCTATCTTCTTCGAGCAGGCAATGGCCATGTGACCAGATTTGCCGCAAAAGAAACACTTGTTTCTCAGCCGTGGGCATTGTCTAGGGTAGTGCGCCTCTTTGCACTTTCCAACAAGTGATATTGAACTTTTTCGGATTAGATCTTCCACTTCCACTCTCTCAGAATCCATAGCAAGACCTGTATCTCTTGCCCTTGAATCCTGAACTTGAGGCATCAAATGGCCTTTCCCCGAAAACTTTCTTTTCTAGCATTTGATATTTCCTTTTCCTTGCTCCTTCAATTATTCGAGCCTTTTCTACCAACTCCAGATAAGTTTTCAATCCAATCTCTTCGAACTTAATCCTTAGGTCTTGATCCGAATAAAAAGTGCATATAAATAAAGCACGAATTAATAACAACAAGTATACTGGGTCAAATCAAGTAATATAAAAGTAAGTCGAATATCGTTCCCATGAGGACCAAATTAATTACTAAATTGATATTAGCTCTTACTAATATTTAGACAATTAAAGTGTATCAAATTAAACTAAATAACTAATTCTATCTAATACTAACAACGAATGCAATGAGATTGTGAGAAAGTATATAAGATAAATGTGGGAAGGAACGGAATCCACCATAATCTTTGTTAATCATGCTGAAGTTATATTATATGAATAATTAGAATTGTGGATATTTGTAAGAATTGTCAAGACCTAAAACTATCAAGTTTTAGTAAACCTAAAATAATCTATTAGCTTCCGCTATATAAATTATCAATGGAATCTAATTTATAATTATAAACCTCCCGATTCTATAATTGCCTAATATCCTAAATTAACTTCTCCTAATTCCTTAGTGAGAAATTAAAATAAAATATTGCATGAATTACATGGAACAATTTCTAAATTAGATTAAACTCCACCGCTTCCGCAATTGTTGATTAATCTAAATTCATGAATTCCTATGAACCCTAATTCTTTTTCCAAATTATCAAAATTCTTATCAATTCAATTTCAAACAGAAATAAAATAGATAATTAGGATTCAATAGAAATATTCTATAATTCTAACAATCCTATAATATAAATTCAAAAATCATTTTAGCAAGATTAGGATTTCATCACTTCCCACAAAGAAAGGTTTAGCTACTCATGAATGATGATTCAATAATCAAATAAAATATGCAATTGATAACATTATGAACAAAGGATTCAGATAAATGAATTGCATAAGAAAAGAGATCAGATATCACCAATTCAAATATCACAACCTTCAATTACAACTTCTTGAAAGCTCAAATCTCTCAAATCTCTATGAAATGCTAAAACTATTTGTATACTAAAGTATTTTTCTGTTTTTCTTCTGCTTGTTGAACTTAGAGGAAGAAATCCCCTTTATATAGGAAAAATTTTATGTGAAGCATTAATGAAAAATTGCAGTTTTAACTTGTACGCCGGCAGTTACAGTTCCTACGCCGGCGGCTTACAGGCGGCATAAAGTCTTTTTCTTATTTGCACAGGCAGTGCACTGCAGCTTTCATCTTCGATTATAAGTGTAGGCCGCTCTTACGCCGGCGGCTTAGATATGGATCTAGCCGGCGTATATAATGAAAAATAAAAGGTTTGGCCTATTTATAAGGAAAGCCGTCCAAAAGCCGGCGGCTTTGATGTCGGCTTAGACAATCCATCAAACTTTGTCTTTTTCATTTGTCACCGAGCATGTGATCTCTACTTGTGCCTCCTGATCTTCGATCTACACTGCCTCAAAGCCGGCGGCTTTGAGTCGGCGTATGTTGTAACTCTTTTTGCACTGGCAACCCTTGAGCTCTGAGCTGCCAGCCTTCAGTCTACACTGGTCTATTCACCTTCTACGCCGTCGGCTTTCAGGCGGCATATGTTCAATTGAGTCAAGGCTTGTAAGGCTGGCAGTGTTTGCAACGGCTTTGAGTAGTGCAAACATTTGATCTTGTAAGCCGTCTCAACGTCAGTGGCTTTAATTCTCAAAAGCCGGCGTTGAATGAAATATTGTAGAAGCTGGCTTCTTCTTCCTTCTACACTGGTAGTGTTGAGCCAGTGTTTTTATCCTCTTCAGTCTACCACCTCAAGGCCAGTGGTGTAGAGGCAGCCTTAAGGATTTCCATTCTGTTAGTGATGAAGGCTGGCCGTACGCCCGCAGCTTTGGCTTCAGAAAAACCGGTATACCTCCTGAGTTTTTTCTATTTTCATTCCAAAGTTTCTTGTTTTGATTCCTTTGTCCAAATTAGACCTGAAACATGAATTTTAACCAAAACAAGTACCCATTCTAGCTATTTGAACATCAAAAAGTTGTATATAATATGATCTTATCAATTCCCCCACACTTGAATTTTTGCTTGTCCTCAAGCAAAATAATGAAGACCAAAATTATTGGAATCTCTCATAGATAGTACAATTTTTCTAATTTTAGCACAATTTCTTTAACTTGCTTTTCTTGTATCTACTGCTCTAACCTCACTAATTTCTTGTAATTGGAGTACTATAATCAAAATTGAGGAGTTAATTTAGACAAAACAAGTTTTAATCTCAATCTTTAACAAAAGAACATTCTATTCAAAAAGCAAATACACAATCCACTAAGGAAAAATACTCATTTAAACTTCATTGGACTTTTAGCTTATATATATATACTCTTAGTAACAATAAATGAAAGCATGTGGTATCTACATTTTTCCTTAGATTTTCCTCCTTCTTTATTACAAGTCTCCTATTTGAATCTTTGCATTCATTTTTCTTTTCTTTTTCAAGCATTTATTTTCTTTTTGGGAGGTTTTTGCCTCCATCTTTTTGCTTTTCAAAGTTCATAATTTGAACTTTTGCCTTTCTTCCCTTCTCGTTATAGTGAGTTCATTGAGTTGGCACATCCCAAGCTCATCACCTAAGTGACCAGGTTTCAAAATACCCCTAAGAACTCTTCCTCACTTTAACATTCAAGTTCAGATACTCATAACTCAAATTTTTAAGTCAGAGGAGTAGTGGCTATGCTTGTTTCTTTTTTTTTGAATGCAATAACAAATCAAAGACTTATTTTTATAAAGGATCACTAAGTTTAAAATTTTCTTCTACCTTTTTCATTACATGTTATAATTCAAAGAGTATATACAAACTAAAATTTCCTAGAAGTAAACCTTTATTTTTCACAAAAGGATTTGACAAGCTCTTAAATTTCCAATTCCAAAGTTAAAAATAAAGTAAACTTGTTTCTTTAAGGATTTTTGCCACTCAATTTCAACTTAGTAAACCAATCACAACAGCAAGTGAGTAAAATACTTAAACAAGCTAATTTCATTACTTTCAATCTTTACTTTGTACTATCTCCAATTTTTAAGAGATTTTTGAAAAAATTTTGGCAAATTTCCCCATAATTTGCTTTCAAACCAAAAATACAAGGTGGGTGTTTACTCAATAAGTCCTGTCAAATAATCCACAATCCAAATAGCTAGCAGATCATACAACTCCTATTCAATCCATTCAATTCAATTCAATGTATCCCTCCCCCACACTTCAACTAAACAGTGCCCTCACTGTTTCAAAATTATAGAACAAAAGAGAAAAGAAACAAAAACAGAATCCTTTGTATTTTCCTTTTTGAATCAGAGCAGCAAAATTCATAGCAGAGAGATTGTTTGTTCATCCCTGTAATCTCTACAAAAGAAAAAAAAAAGAAAATAAAAGCAATAATAAAAACTAACTAAGCAGCACAGATCAAAGTGAGTCTACCCACAAGGACTTGGGTGCTCAAAATATATACAGCCAATATGAAAAATAAAAATCAATAAAGAACAAATGAGAGCTAGCAAGATCTCTAGCTCTCTGGCCCTAGACTAGCTCTGCTGGTGTGCTCGACTAAGTCTAGGAGTATCTCCTGGGCTGGCTGTGTGAGTGTGCTCTGAGCTAAGTCTAGCAGTGTGCTCTGAGCTATGCCTAACTCAGTAGAAGTCTCATAAGTCATCTCAGCCCTTGTTTCTTGATTCAAGCAAGCAAACAACAGTCTTCAAAGCTTCAAAGATAGTCCTCCTAAACTTCTTGTTCTTCTTCCTCTCCTTTTCTTGTCTATCACTGAGCTCCTGATTCTACTTCCTTAAATCCTGTATATCCAACCTAAGCTGGTCCATGTCATAAGCTGAAGCAGTAGCTGCAAGAGGAGGAGGAACAGAGGAGGATGGGATGTTAGTAGGAACATCACCAGGAAAGATATCCTGGAATTCTAACTCTTCTAATACTGGTGGTTGAACTCCTCTAGGGTTTTTAAGCAATCTCCAGCCTCTAAATGGTGCTGATGAGATCTTCTTGCTTTCAAATATCTCATCTCCCTGAGGAGCTTCAAAAATGCCCATTCCCTTCAGCAATTTGGTGATATAGCCACCACAACAGGAGTCTAGTCCTGGTATCATCAGCCTGCTTACAGATAAAGTTGGCTATCTCTACCCCCAAATCAATTCTATAGCCTCTAATAAGGCTATAGAGTAGAACATGTCAAATGTAGTCACCTTGCAGTGACTAGTCTTCTTTCAGCTCAGTATATGTGCAAGAATGTGGTGGAGCAGCTTGTGCTCAACAGCAGCAAATGCAGTGGCCAATGATTTTGAAGGAACAAATGGCTCATTTGCTCTCTCAGGAGGAATCAACTGATACCAATAAGCCTCTGAGTCATCTGATCTTCTCCCTCAGGCCAATTGTTAGCAAATTTAAGTTTTCCTCCTCATCATCATATAATCTCAGGAGTTTGCCCATTTTCTTCAGC
Source organism: Combretum micranthum (assembly GCA_024138025.1). Classification (NCBI taxonomy): domain Eukaryota; kingdom Viridiplantae; phylum Streptophyta; class Magnoliopsida; order Myrtales; family Combretaceae; genus Combretum; species Combretum micranthum. The sequence continues at coordinate 190,924 of JAMXBD010001746.1, read as the reverse complement.
TTGACCTCCCTAATCTCACCCAATACCTGAAACTGAAATGTAGACTCAGCTCTGTTAGGTATACTCTTCAGTGTAGATAAGAACTCAATAGTCAAGTTCTTATATGTGGGCTCCCTAAAATCAAACAGTCTGATCCAAGTTGGATCTTAGATTATGTTTCTAATCCTGTCAAACAACCCATATTCATCCAGCAAACTCCAATCCAAGTACTGTGTGTTCAAAAAATCCATCTTCAATAACCTTTTTTTCTATCCTTTGCATACAGCTAACTGGACAGCAGATTCTTAGTCTGTGAACCAGAAGTAGAGGCATCTGTAGTCTTTTGCTTTTTCTGCTTAGGAGCCATTCCTGCAACAATAATTGAGCTTAATTAGAAAAGAAATCATAATTGAATGCAAAATAAAGCCTAAATCTAATGAATTATGTCATTTCATTAAGGAACAAAGCTTTGCACAATTTCTATAATCCTAATGAAATTCTTGTTGAATACATTCCTAATTTATGCCTAATTCATTTCACAACATGAGTTCAAACAGATTTGAGATCCTAGGCATATCAATTAGTGAAGCTACTAACATGGAATTGGATTGAAAATTCACACTTGCTAAATAAGATCAAAGCTGGCAGCTTAGATTAGCCAGCTTTGACTTGAACGTTGGAATTTCAAATTTCACAAGAAGAAGTGATTTTCAAAAATTTTTCATCAAAAGTCATTTAAACACTTCTAAACCAAATTTATCTTCAAATTTTGATAAATTCGAACTCCCAAGTTCAAATTGGAGCAAATAACATCAATTAGAGCTACAGTACGTATAGAAGTTTATTTCATCCATCCAATTTCAGCCAATTCAACAAAGCCCTAAATTTCGAAATTAAACATTGCATGGCAGTTCAAGAACCCTAATTCTCAGTATGTTCACAATTCATGGATCAACTAAGCAGAAAATGTAATTAACCATGCATTTATCCGAAATCCAACTCCAAAAGACCATCTAAAACATCCAATCTATCTATTCTATCAAGATCCGAGCACAATGTCACATTAACTAATTTCAACAATGCATGAGCTAATTGACAGATTCAAGACATATATCAATGCAATGGAAATGAAAAATAAATTAACAGCAGGAGTTAAGAATACTTACTTGTGTAAGATGAATGAATGAATGCAATGGGGGATGCGTATGTGAGTGAGAGAGAGTAATTGAGAGAAATGAGGAGAGAGAGAGAGAGACACTGCTAAATTTTGATTATGCATAACAAATTCCGGCATTTTTATCTAGTATATCGGTGGCTTATATGCTGGCGTATCAAAATTTAATTTATGACGAGAGCAAATGGCCGCGGCTTTCTCATGTACACTGCCGGCGTACAGCCGGCTTGAAAACCCAGGTGCCAGCTTTGATCGGGGTTTAAAACCCTTGAAATTTTGGTTTTACGCCGCCTTCAACACCGGCGGTATAAATGGTAAGATGCCGGTGTTCTCGTTTGTTGCATACGCTGGATTAAGCCGACGGCTTTGTTTTCCAATTGCCGGCCTCTTTTTTTTTTTTGCATAAGAAAAGACTCTAAAACTTAGTACTCTAAATTATTAGAATACTTACCTTGTAATTTCTTGGAGCTTTTCCAAATTTGTTCCTCATTCTCTTTTTCTCAAAATTTTGCATCTCCCTGATAAGTTAAAGCTCAATTTTTCCATTTTGATCTGTCCATACTAAAAATTAAGTTAGCAAAAACAAAACAAATAAAACTACTTTTAAATTAAACATGGGTTGCCTCCCAAGAAGCGCTTAGTTTAGAGTCGCTTAGCCCGACTTTCCTATTCTGGTCATGGTTCTTTAAAATTTATGATAGTGTAGCACTATCATGGTTTTCCCTTTCATAATAATGTTTGAGTAGATGCCCATTTACCTTGAAAGTCCAATTATCATCAGTTTTAATTCTACTGCACCATAGGAAAAACTTTTGCAATTTCAAACGGTCCTAACCATCTTGATCTCAATTTTTCTGGAAACAACTTCAAACGAGAATTATAAAGTAAAACTTTTTGTCCAAGAAAATTCTCGCTTGATAATGTTTTTGTCATGCCATTTCTTTGCTCGTTCCTTGTAGATACGAGCATTCTCATAAGCTTCCTCCCTCCACTCATCCAATTGATTCAATTGAAGCAATCTTTTCTCACCTGCAGCTTTTTCATCAAAATTAAGGAATTTAATGGCCCAATAGGCCTTGTGCTCAAGTTCCATAGGAAGATGACATGATTTACCAAAAACAATCATATAAGGAGACATTCCAATAGGGGTTTTAAAAGCAGTTCTATAAGCCCATAATGCATCATCTAATTTTGATGACCAATCTTTTCTAGATGCATTGACAATTTTTTTCCAAAATTCTTTTGATCTCCCTATTGGATACCTCAACTTGTCCACTGGTTTATGGATGATAGGGGTAGCAATTTTGTGTGTAACTCCATATTTTAACAAAATTTTCAAATTGCTTGTTACAAAAATGTGATCCCCCATCACTTATGATAGCTCTAAGCACCCTAAATCGGGTAAAAATATTCTTTTTCAAAAATTTCAAAACTACTCAGGCATCATTTGTTTGTAAAGCAAGCTTCCACCCATTTTGAAACATAATCGAATGTCACAAGTATATATTTATTTGAAAAAGATGAGGGAAAAGACCCATGAAGTCAATTCCCCACACATCAAAAAGTTTAATTACTAGTATGTTGTTTTGGGGTAATTCATGTTTCTTTGAAATGTTACCAGCTCTTTGACATTGAGCACAAGACATTATGTATTTCCTACAATAACGAAATAAATTAGGCCAATAAAATCAAGACGATAAGATCTTAGCTATAGTCCTTTGAAGACCAAAATGACCTCCTGCTTCTTTTGAATGATAATGTTCAATAATGTTAAGCTGTTCAGATTCAGGCACACAATGTCTAATTACTTGATCAACACATTTCTTAAACAAATATGGTTCATCCCAAAAGTAACTTTTCACATCATGCAAAAACTTCTTCTTTTGTTGTTAAGACAAACCATATGGAATGATCTTGCTAACTAAGTAATTAACATAATCAGCATACCAAGGCAAACTTTAGATCTTTACTGCATGCAATTGTTCATCAGGAAACTTTTCATTGATAGGAATATCTAAACTATCAATTCTAGTCTAGATAAATGATCGGTAATCACATTCTCAGTTCCCTTCTTATCTTTGATCTCAAGATCAAATTCTTGCAATAGTAATATCCATCTAATTAGCCTAGGTTTTGCATCAGCTTTAGCAAACAAATATTTCAAAGCAACATGATCAGTATATACTATGACTTTAGATCCTATCAGATAAGGTCTAAACTTGTCACAAGCAAATATAATAGCAAGAAGCTCCTTCTTAGTTGTGGCATAATTTCTTCAAGCCTCATTCAAAGTCCGACTAGCATATTATATAACATGAAACAACTAACCTCTTCTCTGACCCAATACTGCTCCTACAGCAAAGTCGCTGGCATCACACATAAGTTCAAAAGGCAGCTCCCAATCAGGTGCAATAATCACTAGTGTAGATGTGAGCTTTTCCTTCAATAAGTTAAATGCCTGCAAACATTTATCATCGAAATTAAACATTGTATCCTTTTCTAAAGATTGCAAAGGGGTTTAGAAATTTTAGAGAAGCCTTTAATAAATCTCCTATAAAAGCCAGCATGTCCTAGAAAACTTCTAACTCCCTTAACAGTGGTGAGTGGTGGCAATTTCTCTATGATCTCAATTTTGGCCTTATCAACTTCAATTCCTCTCACTGAAACTTTATGACCCAAAACAATCCCTTCTCTTACCATGAAATGACATTTTTCCCAGTTTAAAATCAAATTTGTTTCTTTGCATCTTTGAAGAACACAAGCTAAATTTTCTAAACATGCTTCAAAAGACTTTCCAAAAACAGAAAAATCATCCATAAAGATTTCAATAAAATTTTCAAGCATGTCAGGAAAGATAGCCATCATACACCTTTGAAAGGTAACAGGTGCATTGCAAAGACCAAAGGCATCCTCCTAAAGGCAAAAGTGCCATAGGGACAAGTAAAAGTGGTTTTTTCTTGTCATCAGGAGCAGAGCTATAGAAATTTGATTATAACCAGAATAACATTAAAAACAATAATAATCATGCCTGCAAGTTTTTCCAACATCTGACCAATGAAAGGAAGGGGAAAGTGATCTTTTTTCTGGTCGCATCATTTAACTTTCTATAATCAATGCAAACTCTCCACCCAGTCACAGTACGAGTAGGAATCAAGTCATTTTCTTCATTTTTCACTATAGTCATACCACCTTTCTTTGGAACAACTTGAACTGGACTGACCTAATTACTATCAGAGATAGGATAGATAATACCTGAATCAAGTAGTTTCAGAACTTCTTTTTTTAATACCTCCTTAAGTATTGCGTTAAGTCTCCTCTGTGGTTGAATTGTAGGCTTGTGTAAACCCTTGAAAATTTTATAATTCTTAGAAAATAATCCTAACAGTCAACACCATAATCGAAACCCTAAAAATCGAAACAAGTCAAAACTTAATTTTAAATAAGATTAAAAACGAGAATTTCTAGTCTTGAGAAAAATGAGAACCTTTGAAACAAAATTTGAAAATCCAACTATCAGTTGAATCAACATCCGTACGCCAATCAAATCATCTACCTGATTCCTAGCACACAAATCAAGACAATATATCCAAATAACGCTCGACAACGAAATGCTAAGATCTTAAATCCTTCAGTAAATTTTAGAATCAGAAATTTCAATTTTCACCAAATGTCAAACTAAGTCAACTCATAACCCTAGACTCGGTTAAACGATCCCGAGAAGTGAAAACTATTAAATAATCACAAATAAAATGAGATAAACCATAGATATCGAACTAAAAATATAATACGGTAAAAAGTCTAAAATTATACCTTGCGAATAACTCAACAAAACCAGAAGTCAAACTAGAACCTTAAAAGTCAACAAAGCATACAAACAAACCTAGTGTTTAAGATCCGACAATCCCATGCTCTTAAATCCTAAACAACAAAATGAAAATAATTTTTTATAATAGTTCGTAATAATATAGGAAAGCTTAAAAATATCAGATTCTCAAATTTCTAGTATCCTTCGGATCCAAACGGGATCAATTTTCAAAAACTATGCCCTGGTACACCGGATGGCAAAAATATTCCATTAATACCAATAGACTCATAAAATAATAAGGTTTTCAAAATATCAGTTTTAGAATTTTTCGGTAGCTTAAAAATTACAGATATTCGCATTATTACGCTTATTTTATTACTATAGTACTTTAAGTGTTAGTTTACTATTCATAGTACTTTTAACTATTATTACTATTCCTTTTATCTCTACTTTTTCTTTACTACCTTCGTATACCTACATACCTATTTCTTATAATTTTCTTTTCCCATAAAAATTCTACAACCATATATTACTAAAACTTTTCTTACACTTTTCTTCTAAAATTAATTTTTAATCAAATTTTCTTTCTCTCCCTTCATTGCCGTCCACTCCCTCTCTCTTCATCCTCATTTATTTTCTTTTTCAATTAATTTACATTACATCTAATTTCACTCCAAAATTTATAATACCCCTTCTTCCTTCATTCTTTACACACAATTCATTTCACTACAAAACTCTCTCAAAATCTCTCCACAAATCCTCTTTTCAAGAGTTCTCTCTACCAAAACTCTCTTAAACTAATTCTTTACAAAAAAATCATTCCTTATACACAACTTTCTACCACATATCACTACTCAATTAATACCCTTTCATCTACCATCTCCTTACCACATAAACACTTTAGGTAAACTTCTTCCAACAATTTATTTACCCATGTATGTAACTTAACATGACTATGGTGGTCGTTTTAAAACTCATATGAGTAGTAAAAACAACATGTTCATGTTTTATTCTTGCACATGAACTTTCTATTTTATTATGTTGATTTTATTATTCATATTTAACTAAATATATTTATGTATTTATATATAATCTTTAGAGCATATAAGGTCACTTGTTATTTATTTAATTTCATGCTTTGCAATTTATTTATTTAATTCATGCTATTATTAAGACTAGTCTTTCTAGTCTTATACTTATCTAATCAAGTCAAAACAACCTTTTATTTATTTTCTTTATTCTTTTGGGACTAGTCTATTCTTAGTCCTGGGGTGCCTTGATAAGCTAAGGCTCAAAATACTTAATCGGGATACCTTGATGAAGCTAAGGTTTCCAATACTTGATATTTTATTATCTTGCTTATTATTATTTGTTTCTAGTATTTTCTTATGTTCTTATTATTTTATATACTCATAATACTTGCATCTACATAATGATATTGTCTCAACTAATTTAAAAGTAGAATTTTACTAAAGGAACTTCAAACTAATTTTCTTTATGTACTTGTCACAAAATAATGGAGTTATTATCAAACAATATAAAAATAGAGTAATATAAATTTTCTCAAAGTTTCTTAAATAAAAAAGATAGTTTTACCAAGGAAACATAAGAAATAAATACTTTCATTGTATATTATGGGAACCTAAGTTTTTAGTAAAATAATTTATTAGTTTTCAAGATCTTACAAAAAGCTTAAAGATTAAACTCTTTTAAAAACTCCATGACAAAACCAAGAAAAAACCAGTTTTCAAAGTTAAGATAAAAAATCAACTCATAAAGTTTAAGAACCCACTTAGGAAAATAGTGATTTTCAAGTTCCTAAGAAGAAACTTATTTTCAAAAAATATAAATAAAATAAGATTAAAAACAAAGGATTTTATCATAAAGAGGATTCTTTTTAAAGGAAATAAAAGAACAAGTTTTAGAAAACAAAAACTTATATTTTAGATAATAAATATAAGAAGACAATACTCATTTCTAAAACCATCCTAAAGATATAAAAAGATTTTCAACAACTTAATACACTTTTTGATAACTTTGATCTTTTATCACTAGAAGTAAATTTATGAAAGACTAAGGTTAAAGGAAAATCTACTTGTTTTGGAAAATGAATGAACAAAATAAAATAAGAATATACTCATTTATAATAACTTATGAAAATATAAAGTTTCTACAAAATACTTGAAAGGAAATTTATCAAGTTAAGTTTCAACAATTTAAAAAGAATTATTTTATAAAATAAATTGTTGAGATACTGCTGTAAGCCCCGAAAATTTCAATAAATAATTCCAAGATGAACTTCGAAAATAAACCCTAAAAATCACTCCAAATTAAAACGAATTTCGATAAGTCCTAAATCACAAATGAATCCAAAAATTTCTTAATCATGAGAAATGAAAATCCTAAAAAAATAAAAATATAATAATAAAATAAGAACTCAGTGGTCTTCAATTCCAAAACCACTACGTACGACAAATTCCATACGTGACTCCGATTTATAAAATCGGGTAATATAGATCCCAAAAAGAATTATTAAAAAGTAAATAACGATTAACTTTCGAAATGAAACCCAATTCAAAATTTCAAAACGTTAAAAGATAAAAATACTTACAAAAAAAATAAAATAAATTTCTCAAATTAAATAGTGGTATAAACATAAAATATCAGTTTCCAAATTGGCAAAGATCTAAACCGGAAAATCACCCGAAACCCTAAGCGAATACAATAATTAAGTCGGCAATCTAGCGCCCTAACCCTAGAGGCCGAGATGTAGTTTAAATATATAGAATAACTCATAGTAATATAAGTTTGTTTAAAAATATCAGATTGGTAAATTTTTGACCTAATTCGAACACCCGTTCGGATACAGACTTCGAAAAGCGTGTCCCGGGCTCGAGATATCAAAAATATACCAATAGTACCGTTAGACTCGTAATTTCATAAGATTTCCAAATATATCAGTTATGAAATTTTTCGAGTTATAAAAGTCAGTTATAACATTTTTATCGTATTTCCGTTATTACCAGTAATTGAGTAGTCTTTTGCACTATTCATTTTTATTTCATTACAAAATTTTATTATTCTTATAAAGCCTTATATTTTTAGATAAATATTTTATATGTTATAGAAAATTTTGTTTTTCTAAAATTTAGTTAGTTCGGCTTTTACGGGATCAGATTCTGTTTAAGACCCGATACTAAAAATAAAATAAATTAATTTAATAATTGGAAAATAATTTAAAAATATTTTTATTTCATAAAATAATTTTTTAGAATTTTTTCGGGTTATAAAAATATTATTTATAGCCCATATTCGCGTATTTTGATCGTACCGGTAACATATTTGTTAAAATACTAAAATAATTCAAATAATTATTTAATTTTAATTATGAAAAATCTGCTACAATTATTTGGAATAAATTTTCCAATTTTATTTTATTTTATTAATAAAGTACTTTTACAACCCATACCTTCAAGTACACCTTACACATATCACTTCCTTTTCACTTCAATCTTTCTACACATTAACCCACACTTCATGGCAGATTTTTGACCTTCTTTATGGCTGCCATTGTCCTTTATTTATTCCCATTTTGACTAAAAATAAATATAATTCAAGCCTTCTTCAAAAAGTTACATTACACATTAATTATACAATTCAATTTTGAGTCAAATTTCAACAAAACACTCTCTCTCCTCTCCTCACAATTCACGTGCAGCATGTTCCATATTGCTGCCCTTGTTTTATTTTTTTTTTTTCCTTTCATTTAATACAATTCTATCTCCATTTAATGCCTCTTTATTATTTCCTTTCATTTCCTTTTTGAAACCCTCTCTCTTTTCCTCTCTTTTTCCTCTTTTCTTTCTTCTTCTTCTTGTCATGTTTCTCCAATAAACAAGCTGCCCCCTTCTTCTTCCATGGCTTCCACACTTCATTTTTAAAGATTTTCTAAGCAAATCTTCATCCCAAAGCTCCATAGGTGATATAGGTAAAGTGTAATGAAGGTTTCATGCATCAAATGAACTTCCATAAGCTTAAAAGCTTAGGATGATGATGCCAAAAATGAAATCTTTCTCTTCTCCACTTTTATTATCTTGTATTACAATTATTTTCTTGTTTAAAGTTGATATATGGTAGATCTAACTTTTTATAGCTTTGATTTTTGTTTATGCCATAGATCTTGCTATTTAAGTTATTATTCTTGTTATTACTTATGATTTATGCATATATTTCTCATTCACATGTGTTCATGCTTTCAAAACTAGTTTAGAAGGCTAGATCTAGTTGTTTTAGGTTCATACATGCATTAGACTTATGTTTTATGATCATGAACAACTTGTAATAGCATGATGATGGTAGGAAAGTTGTAGGAAACTCAAGATCTATTTTATTTTCAACAAAAACAACTTTTGAAAATTCGGATGAAAATGGAACCATATTTAGAAAAGTGGTTTTTCAACTTCAAAATGTGTATTTTTCATTTAAAATGAAGGGCTTAGGGTATAGATAACATAAATGAATGATTTTGATAAGTAAAGTTTAGATCTATGAGTTTATAGTTCATTACCATGGGTTTCTTTTAGATCTATGTTCATATTATGTGTAGATCTTAGATTTGAACTTGAACAAAATTTGTGAAATTCGTATTTTGGCAAGACCTCCATTTAAAAACCACTTTCCAAGTGTCAAAATGTAATTTTTACTTAAGAAAATGAAGGCTTAATATATGTATATCATCAAGACTTCTTTTTACAAGAATCAAAAGTGATTTTCAAAAGTTATTTTCAAAATAAAAATTCTATTTTCGGATTTTGGCCAAGGCATTTTAAAAACATGTTTTCCAACTCAAAAATGAAGTTTTTATTTAAGGAATGAAAGGTTCTTAGATATGATATGTAAGGAATGGATTTTCATAAGCTTAGATAGATTTCAAAAGATATACCAAAAATAATTTTCTAAATTCGGATCTCAACCAAGACCAATTTTTAAAACCCATTTATCAACTCCAAAACTCATGTTTTATGTGAAAAATGAAGTATAGGTAATAGATATCCTTAAGGAATGATTTTTACAAGTTAAAATGAGTTTAGGCATGAGTAATGTGTAAAACAAGTAATGGAATTAAAATGAAAAATTTTGAGTTAGTGATCAAATTATCAAATTCGTAATTTGAGATGATGCATATGTAATCACTTAGTATTTGAGCTCAAATTGCAAGTTTTATGTGTTAAATGAAGTCCTTAGGTAATAGATATAGTAAAGTCTTAAATTTTAATGCATTAAACAAGTTTTTCCCAAAAATCATGCAAAAAGTGGATTTTCTAAAATTCGGATTTTTGAGTAAATCATATTGGAAAACATATTTGCAAAGTGTAAAATGCAAATTTTTGTGTAAGAATGAAGTCCTTAGTAGTTATATATGGTTGAGCCTTAAATTTCTAAGTATCAAATGATTTTTACTTAAAGGAATCACTCAAAAACTAATTTTTGTAAAATTCGGATTTTGGAATCAACCCCACTTGAAAACATGTTTACAAAGTGCAAAATGGAAAATTTTATGTAGAAATGAAAGTCATAAGTAATAGATATAATGAAGACTCAATTTTAACAAAAATAATTATATTTTCTTAAGTAATAAATCCAAAACAAATGGAAATGATCAAAGTTAGGAAACTAGATTTTTCATAAGTAGTTGTTATTATGGTCTTGCAAGATAAAAAGTTATAAAATTTCCTTTTAGCAAAAATCATCAAGATCATGCATACATTAAACTCATCTCATGTCATTCATGTTAGGAATCATTCATATTGCATGTATAGCTAATCTATATAGTAGAAACATTACAAACATTTACAAAACTATTTTTCGGAATCGGAAACCGTTACTGATCGGATCTGATCCCTCTGTTCCGAGACCTAAATGTTTTCAAAACTTGAAAATAATATTAGAAATAGATATATCTTTCGGTGTAGATAGAAATCGATATATAATTTGTGAGATTCCGAGTTAAAATGACCAAGTTATGGCCATTTTAAGTTGGAATTTCCTCTTAGGACGAAAATTGCGAATTTGATAGGTTGTATAAGATAGTTTGGATTAGTTAAGTGATGAAATACTTATTAGAGTATTTCTTCCTTTTTAGGTGATCCCGGATTCGACAATTCCCTACCACCGGATTACTTGTACTAAGAGACCGGTGATCCAATGGCCGAGTGAGTATTACTTCCGATTTCATTTATTGTATGTGATTGTAATAATAGTTGCACTAGATATTTGGTAAAGATAAAATGGATATGCATGATGGGGACGAATGGGAACTATGTATGCTTGCTATTGATATGAGGAATGGAATGTAAGAATATCGAAGCCGAGTGATTAACTATTGCTTGTATAGATGAATTAGAATTGATTGTCTGCGATTATTGACTGATCACTTAAAAGAATTGGTATAATTGATTATTCGGAATTGAAGATGAAATTGAACTCATTCATACACGATGGGGATGGAGCATTAGCATTTGTTGGTTTATCGTTGTACCTTAAACGATTTTATAGTTTATAGTTGTCCATAAGCTGAAACGGTCTCGATCGTACCGCAGGATTCGTTAATCTGCTAACCCGGGATGGAGGGCGCAAGTCCATCCACATATGATTTCCAGGCAGGTCATATGTTTGTTGAATTCACGTGTTTGATGCATATCACTTGTCTGACTAATCACTTGATTGTATGATGTTATATATGTAATCCTGGAAGTTTTCACTCACTAAGCTAGTGTAGCTTATACCCCAATAGTTGTTTAAATGAACAGGTTATCTCAAGAATGCTAAGTGGACTGAGATGGTTGAAGTCGAGAATGACTTCAGGATTCCGGCAAGACATAAGAATGTTTGAATTATTAGCTAGGTTTTATTAGTTGCCTTGTAATAATTTATGTAATAGAATCTTTTGATGAATTGTAATTGAAGTTTAATGAGTTGTATTTTGAAAATAGTGAATTGAATTTCCTTCACATTGTTCTCAAGTTGTATCAACATAAAATGCATTACTCCGATGAGTCTCCTCCATGTGTTAGACGCCTTGTACATAGTATGGAAGCCTTCGCGTGACCGAGGTGGTCATTCTTAGGCTTTAATATTGTGTACGATGGACTGCCACGTTTAGGGTACCCTTCGGGCGTGACAACTATCATTAGAAATTTATCAAGATAAAGAGTGTACATCGTGTACGCTCCCAAGGAAAATTGAGCCCACGATACATTGGAATTTTTTTTTTTAAATGCTTAAACAAGTTGGCAATTTAGCTTATCATGTAGTCTTGTCGTCAAACCTATTGGGAGTACATGATGTGCTTCACGTTCTCTATGCGACAATTGACCCAAGAACAAGTTTTGGAATTAGAGCCAGTACCCTTAAAGGAAGATCTCACCTATAAGGCACATCTAGTACAAATCCTTAACCGAAAAATTGAAAAGCTAGAAAATAAGGAATTCAAGTATGTCAAGGTTCCATGGAGAAATCTTTTACACAAGGAGACAATATAAGAAGACGTGGATGAGATGCGGCACAAGTACCCAAGTTTGTTTGAAGCTTTAGATACGAATTTTCAAGTTTTGAGGATAAAACTTTCTTTAAAGGGGGTAGGTTATAAACTCCCAAAGTTTTGGGATCGGTTTAGCTTAAACCCTAATTGGAAAGTCAACCGGAAACCCTAAAGTCAACAAAACCCTATTTAAACGAAATAGTTTAAGTCCGGCAATCCCGTATAAGCAACCTTGAGAAAGTAAGTAAGAGATTAGTATGTAGAATAGTTCGTAATTACATAAGAAAGCTTAAAAAGTTAGATTAGTAAAATCGCAAATCATTTTGAACTCGAACGGATACAGTTCTTGAAAAATGTGTCTCGGGGCTTGGAATAGTAAAAATATTCTAGATATACCGTTAGACTCGTAAAAATGTAAGGTTTTTCAAAAATATCAATTTTATAATTTTTTGGTAAGTAAAAATAACAGGTATCGCAACTACACGCGTATTTTCTTACTATTCGTACTTTATTAGTCATATCTACTTTACATTCACTATTTATTACTATTCTACACTATTCTTATATTTCTACTTTTTCTAACACCTACTCTTATAATACCATAACATATTACCTTTACTTTTAACCTTTCTTATAACTTTATTTCACATCTACTTTATTTATTATTACATTTAATCAACAAAAGTACAAAAATAAAGCACTCTCTCTCTCCTCACTCCTTTGGCAGGTGCATCACTCTCCCTCTCTCCCTCAATTTTGTATCATTTTTTCTTTATTTAAATCCCACAAAAATTTCACTCCTCATTTCTTATAAATACCACCTCATCTTTCACTTCTTTCACATAATTACTATCCACAAAAATTTCACTCCTCATTTCTTTAAAAAATTCTTTTGTTTTGACAAAGCTTTTTAAATCATTTTTTTTTATATATTGCTTTGTTTTCTTAAAGAAGATGACGTTGATACTAAAATATTTTCATAACAACATAATATAAGCAAACCCCTTAAAACGAAAATGAGAGTTTTCAAAACCAAGATCTTTCACATAAATAGTCAAAGAAAACAAATAGAAAAAGTAGCACTAATGTTGAGAATTTTGAAAAGTAGAAATTTATTTTATCGAAAAATCATTTAGGAAAAATAGTAAGATGAACATAAAAGTAATTCTTTGAAAATAAAAGAATCAACATATTCATTTCAAGGATTTACAAAATGGAATCTTTGTAAACTATGGTTTTCTACACTCTTGATTTATATTGTTTTACTCAAGAAATTTGGTTAGACAACAAACACTTAAGCATGAAAGAAATATGTGCTATATATCTATGAAAAAGGAATTTTTCAACTATATAGATAACTAAGTATTTATCAAAGCAATATTTTTTAATGATTTAATGTTTGAAACAAATTGCTTTTGGGATGGGAAAATTCGTGGTGAATCTGATCACCACTGTTTCGGAGCCTAAATGATCTAGTCTTATGAAAATAGTTTTAGAAATGGATAGATCGTTTCAAATAGGTAAAAATCGGTATATTTTATAGGTAATTTCGAGTTAAAATGACCAAGATATGACCATTTTAAATTGGAATAATCCTTTATACGAACTTTGATGTTCTTATGACATTGTTTTCACAAAATTCAAGAAAGTCATCAAGAAATACTCATTGTGGGTATTTTCCTTGACTAGGTGATTCCGAAGAAGGATACTCATACCTCGAGGATTATTTCGACTAAGTGGATTGTGTGACGACTCATCCATTTAGAGAAGTATCGACATGGTATCGTGAGTTTATTTCCTTAAAATGCTTTATTTGATTGTGCTTGTAGTTTAGTCGTATTAGAATTAAGAAAAGACAAATTGATATGTATGCAAAAAATTTGTTGAAAGGATCCTAAGAATATTGAGGCCGGAATTGATTAAATGTTTCTTTTAGTATAGCACTTGATTTGTATGAAATTCTATGATCACCTTAAATTAATAATAATGATGCTATGATATGATAAATAAATTGATTCAAGCATACCATGAAATGAGTCACATTGCATTGAGTTATTATCCTTAGGTGAGAAGGATGGTAGATCGATCGAAAGCAACACTTGGCCGATATGATCGGAAGCGATTGCTTGGCGACATGGAATTAAATGCTTGGCAGAAGTCCGGAAGCATGGCTAAAATCAAGTAGACTTAATATGCTTGGTGGTATTGATCGACAGCATAATTTTTAACTAAAACTACTTGTTTTGAGGTTACGTATCACCAAACCCTGAAGGAGGGCGTAAATCCACTCAATATATAGTTCCTGAAAAACTATATGCCTTGTTTGCTCACGTATATGTTGCATTTCATTTGCCTGCTTAAATAACTTGTTTGAATTTCATTACACAAGAAGCTTATTTATGGAAATAGTTCCCACTAAGCCTATTAGTTTATACCCGTATAGATATCTTTTGCAGTTCACCTATTTGTGGTTGAGGCCACGTGGACCTTGCAGCCAGGTATTTTCCTTTTTGGTTAATGAATTTCTAGATGATGTTTAGTGTTGGACAAGATGTAGACTTCATAGAAATATTCTTGTAATAGATTATAGTTATTTGTGACTGGGGAATGCCCCTAAGATTTGCAAGACTATTGTTTTAAACAAATGAATATTATGAATCCTCTTTTCTTAATTTGTTATTATATCTTCTTAAGCTTCATAATTCCATGTATGGTCCTCTAAATTTGTGAGAGCACGCTTTACACTTAATATCCAAGTTTCTGGGAATGACTAAGGTTGTCATACTTAAGCTTTAATATTGAGTGTGGCGGACTGTTACGTTTAGGGTACCCCTTGGGGCATGACAGATTTCTACCTATTCGACGATAGATATCTATTTCTAAAGTTATTTCCATCAAACAAGGTCATTTGGTTCATGAACAGTAGGGCACAGTGTCACGCCCCGGAAGGTACCGTAAACGTGGCAATCCGCTGCACATAATATTAAAGCTAATGAATGACAACCTTAGTCACGCAGGTGCTTCGATATCACGTGCAGAGCGTACTTCCAAGATAGTAGAAGACTCACAGGGGTATTACGTTTAAGTAGATAATAAAAGTATGCAAAAACTTATATAGATAAACATGTAATATTCATTAGAATAAAAGTCTCTTACAACTTCTTAGGAGCATTTCCCCGTTCTAATAGTCTTGTTCAACTAAGCAATTTTCAAAATATATATAAATATAACATAAGTCTAAAATAGAGATTTTTCTTAGAAGTCTACATCCAAAACTAAGCACATATAAACTTCCTCCAAAAACTCCTAGTAGCTTTGGCTCATACCTGACAAAAGGGGCTCCTTGGTGCCAAGCAGAAGTAATCATACTATAACAAAAAACTATAGGGATATAAGCAAAACTAGTTTAGTGAGATAACTCCCATCTACAAAACATTTCCATAAAACATACAAGTATTTAGACAATCATATGAGAATGCATCAATCACATGACCTAACAAAATACACACGATTAACCGGAAACCATGTGTAGCATGGATTTTACGCCCTCCATGTCGGGGATTGGGTGGTTACTAGGCCATACGACCATCAATAATTGCAGACTTATCGGCTCCTACTTGCCCTGTAGACTTGCCGGCTCCTACTTGCCCATGTAGACTTTTCGGCTTCCACTAGCCACCACGACAACTCCTCATTTCCCACACGAAGAATAGTAGTGAAAAATGTGACTCGCAAATATGCTATGCATGAATTATTTTCAATATAGGGTTATTCCATTATTGTTGGGTTCAAGTTGAAGGTGATCAAAACAATATTCATCATATCATTACAAGAAAACATAAATTATTCATCAGTTTCTCTTTCGATATTCTTAGCTTTTATTCAATCAATTATGAATCCAAATCACACAACATTTGTTCATTCATCTTTTTCCTTTTTTTCTAGTACTACTACTTACAAGCACAGACAAAGAAATATAACTAGTAAGGGGTTAACTCACTCCATGATGATCGCTCCTAGTCGAAGTGATCTTCCGGGAAAGCAATATCGGTTCCTTCTTCACCTAAACAAGATGAAATACCCAAAATGAGTCTTTCATAGAATTTCTACTTTGAAGATTCTAAATCTATCTTGAATTAGCAGTAAAAAATGATTGAAGGAAATTCCAACTTAATATGGCCATAACTTGCTCATTTTAAATTGGAATTTCGCATATTATATGTTGTTTTCTAGCTATTCGAAAAGATCTATTCATTTATAAGATTACTTTTGCTATAAAAGGTCATGTGGGTCTCGGATTAGAAGGGTACAAATTTAATACGAAAATTCCATCTTTGAAAAAGAAGAAGTTCTAATATTTCCTTTACTAAGGCTTGTTTAAGTAAAACTCAAATATGTATATTTTTTAAAAGAATTCCTTATGTATATAAATATACTCATAATTTATGCATGAAGCTATAGGTGTTGTCTTATTTAATTTATTTCCTTAAAACAACCTTTTCTAGTGTTTTGGAAATTTGGATTTTTTAGATTTTTGCTTTATGTGGGTGAAGTAATTTATAAAATTTTTGGATTATCAAAATCTAATATACTTTATTTTGATTCTTTAGTTTATCAAAAGTGAGTTGGAAATATAGTTTGGTCTTTTGAAGTTATCTACTAAATTTATTTCTAGGATAGACTTTCCAAAAAGTTTTCTTTAGTAGTACTTGATCAGTTTATTCTTTGAAAATTCATTTTCCTTGTAAATTGATTTTTTTGAAAACTTATTTTGCTTTTGGTTTAGAAAGTTGATAAAAATACTACCAAGTTATTATCGATATATCAAGATTTTATGTCACGCCCCGAAGGGTACCCTAAACGTGGCAGTCCGCCGTACACAATATTAAAGCCTAAGAATGACCACCTCAGTCACGCGAAGGCTTCTATATTATGTACAAGGCGTCTAACACATAGAGGAGACACATCGGAATGATACGTTTTATGTTGATACAATTGAGTAACAATGTAAAGGAAATACAATCCACTATACTTCAAACTATAAATCATCAAACTTCAATTACATTTATCCCAAGACCTCACTACATAAAACTATTACAAGGCAAATCGTAAGGCTTAGCCAAAAACTTCAAGCATTCTCATATCTTGCCGGAATCCCGAAGTCATTCTCGACTTCAACCATCTCGGTCCCCACTTAGCATTCTTGGAATAACCTGCTCATTTAAACAACTATTGGGGTATAAGCTACACTAGCTTAGTGAGAATTCCCTTAATTCCGTACCATAACAAACAAGTTATTAATCAATCATATGCTATGCATGAACAAGCACGTGAGCAAGCAATTATGCATGGGTAACCGGAACCCACACACAGAACGGATTTACGCCCTCCGTATCTTGGGTTAGGGATGGTATTGAAGTCTACACGACCGCTGCTAGTCCCCAAGCCCTGCTCTTAGCACTCGCTCTTAGCACTCGCCTCGGCTAGGCTCACACATGGAATGCATCCCCGATGCGCCTTAGTTTCCTATGAATGAGCTCTGATCCCGGGTCTCATTATCAAACGAGTCCTCGGACCATACCGATCGACCTGCGTAGGAGTAGCACGCTACCAAATGCAATATGTCCGATGCGATGCATGATCAATTTACTTTTTGCTTAGGTCAAAATATTTATACATTCTTTAGAGCGACCAGGCAATATCATACACATAAATAATATGAACCATGCAGTTATCCAATCAAATCGTGGTTTCGATATGCTTTAGTATTTTGGCATACATTCATCACAGTCTCATCATATATCCCATCCCCATTCATATCGATTTTTATCTTGTTCCTAAAATTCTAATGCGACTAATTACAAGCACAATCAAGGTAACAAAACAAGGAGAAAACTCACTCGGCCATTGGATCACCGGTCTTCTAGTAATAATAATCCGGTGGTAGGGAATCGTCGAACTCGGGATAACCTAAAAAGGAAGAAATACTCTAATAAGTATTTCAACTCAAACTAATCCAACGACTTCATACGAACTTATCAAATTCGTAATTCGCGTCCTAAGCGGGAATTCCAACTTAAAACGGCCATAACTTGGTCATTTTAACTCGGAATCTCGCAAATTTTATATCGATTTCTATCTACTTCGGAAGAGCTTTCTAAATATGAAGTTTAAATTAAGTTTTGAAAATATCTAAGCCTCGGAATGAGGGATCAGATCTGTACAGCGGTACATTGATTCCAAAAATGCGGTTTTCATGAATGCACTTGAGATTCCTAAGTAAAAAGAAACTAAATGCAATGGTAATGATTTTCCCTATCATGAATGTCATGATATGAACTCTAATGAGCCTAAGTTCTTATAACTCTTTAGGTTTAAAGAATTTACATAAACTTTTCTTAGAAAACCATTTCATATTATGTTTAACAAGTGAGTTTACTACACTTAGTCACACCTACATATTACAAGGATTTTCTTTTAGAAAACTCTATTGTTTAAAGAAATTTTGACCCTTATTAGTTATATCCTAAGGCCTTTATTTCTTAAATAAAATCTTCATTTATAAACTTTTAAGTGGGTCCTTTACTAGGGGTTTCCAAAAATCCGAATTTAGAAAATCCATTTTCAAGTTGATTCCTTTAGGAAAAATGTATTTATACTTAAAACTTTAAGTATTTATTATACCTATATAAGGACTTCATTTATTTAAGAAAATACCATTTTTGAAGTTGGAAAAATAGTGTTTTCTAGCCATCTATCCATTATTACGAATTTGGTTGTTAAGACTTTTAACTCTAAATTTTTTTAGACTTCATCTCTTGTTTTCAACTATTTTCCTTAGTAAAACACATTTAGATCCATGAAAAATATTGCTAAACATTATCTATTACCTATAGGCTTCATTTCTCTTGTAAAATATATGTTTAGAAGTTGATAAAAGTGTTTTTATCCTAGGTTTACAAAGTCATCCGAATTTACACAAGTTTTTTCTTGAAAAGTTTTTCCTTTTTGACTTTATTAACTATCTAACCAGATCTATATACTAAGAAGGTTATTTACTAAAGACAAAAGCATTAAAGACTATTAATGCACATAAACACAAAATAATGAAACTTAAATGCCTACATGATTATGAGTAGCAAAATGATAGATCTATTATTTCATATGCTTAAATGAGTTTTGAAAACATAAAAACTATATTTTTAAAAGATCTTTTGTAAAATACTTTTTGATGGATAAACATAAGCTTTTAGTATGAAAGCTCCTTTAAAGATTAGATCTACTTCGTAATGGTTCGGTATTCTTGTTTTGACATTTCCTTGTCCCTAGCAAAAGCTCATGGGGTCCTTTGATTGGAAATGTCCAAGAATCACTTAGCCATAACAAGATCTATGAGTGAAGGAGTGGAAGCTTACTTACTTGAAGACAAATAGAAGATAAAAAGGAGAAAATGAAAGGTGTGTGGGTGTGTGGGGAGCTTGGAACTTTCGGCCAAGAGGGGAAAAGGAGAGGTTTTGAGAGCTTTTTCCACTTTGTGAAGTTTGTAAAATGAGTGAATGAAGGAAGAGAGAGAAAACATAGCTTATATATAAAGTGGAATTAGGTTAAATGTGACAAAAAGGAGTAAAAAAAATTGAACAAGGAGCTTGTAGGGGGGACCATTCACGCCGACCAATGCATGAGGGAGGGAAAAGAAAAAGTTTGATTTTATTTTGTTTTGATTGATTTGTCTTTGATGTGTAAGTTGTCATAACTTGTATGGAAAGTTAAGGGACAAAAAGCCTTTGAAAAGGGGAGGTGAATGAGTGATGGTAAGGGTTGAATTATAGAGTGTACAAATAGGTAGACTAGGTGGTACCTTGTGAATAGTGAGGAATAGTTGACAAGACAATTTAATTTCCGGTAGTAATGGAATACGAATAAAAGGCTATAACTGTATTTTTCATAAGCCGGAAAATTATGAAAAATATATTTTTGAAATCCTTATTTTATTTCGGTTCATATGAGTACTCATAAGTAACTTTTTGAAATTCTAGTTCCGAGGCACGTTTTTCTATAATGGGTCTCGGGATGACCCGGAATTGAAAATTTCCAAAAATCTGATATTTTCTTGGTTTGAAATATAATCAAGAACTATATTCAAAATTAAATTTTCTTATAAATGTTTCTTATTTAGAAACCGAGGAAAAGCCGGAATTAGGGTTTCTAAGCCTTTCTCACAAAGCTTGAACTAAACCGGTTTAGGGTTTCATTTTCTGGTTTTCGAAGTTTACTTGATTACTAGGAAACCCGGGGTATATAAAAAAAATAATAAAATTGTCTAATGAAATAAAAGGAATAGTGCAAAAGACTAATCAATTACCGATAGAAATGAAAATACGATAAAAAGGTTATAATTGTAACTTTTATAACCCGAAAAATTATATAACTGATATATTTAGAAATCTTATAAAATTACGAGTCTAACGGCACTATTGGTATATTTTTGATATCTCGAGTCCCAGGACACGCTTTTCGAAGTCTGTATCCGAACGGGTTCGAGATAGGTCAAAAATTACCCATCTGATATTTGTGAACAAACTTATATTACTACAAGCTATTCTACTTATTTAAACTACACCTCGGCCTCTAAGGTTAGGGGCGCTAGATTGCCGAACTTACACTATTGTATTCCGGTTAGGGTTTCCGGATGATTTTCCGGTTTAGACCTTTGCCAATTTGGAAACTGAGATTTTCTGTTTATACAACGTATTTAGTTTGAGAAATTTATTTTAAATTTTATTTTTATAAGTATTTAATATCTCTTACTGCTTTCGAAAATCTGGAATTGAATCATTATATCCGGAGTTATATTGGTAATGGTTACCAGATATGATTTTCTTGAGTTTGAGTCAAATATCGATTTTTGGAATGATTTTGGGAAATCTTGATTTTTATAATTTGCTTTGAAAAAGGATCTTATAGTGTTTTATTTTCGAATTTATTTTTGCTTCGATTTAAGGTTTTATGAACAATTGGTTAACTTAAGGATTATCTAATTTGTTATTTTGTTTCTTGAATTCTTCCTTCTTAAGATTACAAGATTAGAATTTTTAACTCGTTCTATGATTCTTGGGAGTTTGATTTGATCGTTAGGGCTTTATTGTGATTTCCGTCTCTTAGAATTATTAGTCTAGTCGTTTGGGGAATTTCCAAAGTCTATATTTTATTATTGGCAGATAAAATTTTCTTAATCGTGCCAAAGCCTAGTTATGGAATTGGCCTTTGGTGATCTCCTGATCCTTCAAATTGTCATGTTATGGATTAACTTGCTTTTTAGCAAATTATCACTGTGTTTTATTTTTATCCCGATTTTTATGAATTATAGATTAGGTAAGAAGTTTATCTTACGTAATGGTTTTTGGACTTAAGGACTTTTGTAGTCCTTATTTTATTTTTAGATTTTGTCAAGACTAATGAATTCTTACTTTCGTTTATATTTTAGGACTTGTTCAAAGTTTGGTTTTAATTTGGAGTGATTTTTAGGGTTTATTTTCAAAGTTCATCGTAGAATTATTTACTGAAATTTTCCGGGGCTTACACTTTATTTGAAAAGGAGATATCTTTAGACTTTAAGGAAACTTCATTTAATAGTTTGAAATTTCATGGTGAGTTTTACATAAACTTTTAAAAGAGATTTCTTTGAAAATATTTTTCTAAGTCTTTGGAAAAAAAAACACTTTAATCAAGTTTTATTATTTTGTCAGAAAGATTCATTTTTTTTATTTGGACAACAACTTATTAGCCATGCATGAATATGATTATGTAGTTTATAAAAGCTAAATATATCATAGGATAAGATAATAAAGAACATAAGAAATAAACAAACACAATAATAATTGTCAAGTATTGGAAGCTTTAGCTTTTTCAAGGCTTCCGGGGACTAAGAATAAATTAGTCCCAAAAGAAAAAGAAAATTGTTTTAACTTGATGAGGACAAGTCTAAGACTAGAAAAACTAGTCTTAAAATGAATTGAAAGTAAATAAATTGCAAGGTAAACAAATAAATTGCAAGGAAAGTAAATAAATTGCAAAACAAATGAGCTTATATGCTCTAAAAGATATATATAGCTACATAGATATATTTAGTTAAATATATATGAAAGCAACATAAAAGAAAATAGATTCATGAACAAAAACAAAGTATGGACATATTGTTGTTTTCTTAACCTTCATGGTTTTAGAAAACACACATTATACTCATATTAATCAAATGAACATAAAGGAAACTTAAAGGAGTATTACCTATGAAAACTAAACTTGAGAGAACTTTGAGAGAACTCTTGGATAAATTTTGAGAGATTAAGAGTAGTATATGAATGTTGTGAAGGAAACGGAAGGAAGAGGTGGTATTTATAGAAAAAAAGTGGGAGGAAATTTGTGTTAATTAAATAAATGGAAAATGAAACAATTTGAGGAGAGAAGGGGGTGTGGCCGGAGCTACTTGTGAGAGAGGGAGGGAGAAGAATTTTATTTTTTGTATTTTTGTTAATGAAAAGTAAGATATGAAATATGTGAAGTTGTATTGGAAATGAAAATTGTAAGAAAATAGCGGTATGGTTGTAAGAGTAGGTTGTAAGAAAAAGTAGAAATAGATAAATAGTATAATGTAAAGTAGACATGACAATTAAAGTACAGGTAGTAAGAAAATACGTGTATAATTGTGATGTCTGAAATTTTTAGTTACCAAAAAATTATAAAACTGGTATTTTTGAAAACCTTATGTTTTCACGAGTCTAACAGCATATTCGGAATATTTTTACTATTCTAAACCTCGAGACACGCTTTTTGAAAATTGTGTTCGATCGTGCTCAAAACGAATCGCAATTTAACTAATCTGATATTTTTAAGCTTTCTTATGTTATTACGAACAATTCTACATACTAATCTCTCACTTATTTACTTAGGGTTATGAACACGAGATTGCCAGACTTGAACGGTTACATCTAACTAGGGTTTTGTTGACTTTAGGATTTCTGGTTAACCTTCTATTTAAGGTTTAAGCTTAATTGGTCACAAAACTTTGGGGGTTTACAACCTACCCCCCTTAAAGAATGTTTTGTCCTCAAAACTTGAAGTTCATACCTGATTCTTCGAACAAACTTAGATATTTCTAGTGTATATCGCTTTCGGCTTCCCAGGTTGCCTCTTTATGTGAGTGATTTCTCTACAGAATCTTTATATACTTGATCTCCTTGTTTCGAAGCTTTTGCACCTTACGATCTAGGATTTGAATCGGGTGCTCTTTGTAGGTGAGGTTTTCTTTTAACCGTACTGGTTCCAAATCTATGATTCTGCCAGGATCTAGCAAGTGCTTCCGTAAAACCAACACATGATATACATTATGGATTCCAAATAGGTTAGGAGGTAAGGCTAGACGATAAGCAAGATCTCCAACTCTTTCGAGTAATTCAAAAGGTCCAATATATCGTAGGCTCAACTTTCCTTGTGCCTGGACTCTGTGAATACTCTTGATGGAGTTTATCTTTAAATACACATGGTCTCCAACCTCAAACTCGAGAATACGTCGTTTCATATCCGCCCAGCTTTTCTGTCAATCTTGTGCTTCTTTCATCTTGTGTTGAATGATTTGTACCTTGTCAACCGCGTCTTGTAACAAGTCAGGTCTAATGCTTAACTTCTCTACATCGTCCCAGAATAATGGCGACCTACACCGCCTTCCATACAATGCTTCGTAAGATGGCATTTGAATTGTAGAGTGGTAGCTATTTTTGTAGGTAAATTCCACCAATGGTAGGTGTGCATCCCAACTACCCTTGAACTCTATTACACAAGCGCGCAACATATCCTCCAGAGTTTGTATTGTTCTTTCCGATTGACCATCTGTTTGAAAGTGATATGCAGTGCTAAAGTGTAGCTTCGTTCCCAAACATCTTTGTAAGCTTGTCTATAATTTAGACACGAACCTTGGGTCTCAGTCACAGACTATTCTAGCGAGTACTCCATGCAAGCATACTATCTCTCTCATGTATATTCTTACCAACTAATCCATAGAATACGTCATGTTGATTGGAAGGAAATGAGCTATCTTTATCATTCGGTCGACTGCAACCCAAATGGCATCATATCCTAAAGATGTTCTTGGTAGTCCACACACAAAATCCATCGTAATTTGATCCCATTTCCATTCGGGTATTAACAGAGGTTTCAAGAGTCCCCCTGATCTTTGGTGTTCCACTTTCACTCGTTGGCATGTGGGACATTTCATCACGAAATCAGCTACGTCTCTTTTCATACCGTTCCACCAGTAGTGGCTTTTCAGATCCTGATACATCTTAGTTCCTCTTGGGTGCATTGTATATCCCGAATGGTATGCTTCATTCATGATTTCCTTCCTTATTTCATCATCATCTGGGATACATAATCTCCCTTTCATTCTTACAACCTCATCATCATCTATTGTGAAATCCGTATACTTTCCTTCTTGTACCTCTTCTTTAATCTTTTGAATTGCCTCATCATACCGTTGGGCTTCCTTGATCCTTTCTACTAAGATAGGTTCCATGACTAGGCTGGCGATTTTTACTTCCTCATTTTGCCCTATGAATTCGATACTCATCTTCTCAAATTCCCTTATTAGCTCCTTCTTATCAGTGGGCAAGGTAGCTAATTCTCCGTGATTCTTCCTACTTAGGGCATCTGTGACAGTGTTTACTCTTCCTGGGTAATAGTTTATTCCAAGGTCATAATCCTTGATAAGCTCCAACCATCTCCGTTGCTGCATATTCAACTCCTTTTGTGTGAATAGATACTTGAGACTCTTATGATCGGTGTAGATCTCGTACCTTTGCCCATATAGATAATGCCTCCATAACTTAAGCGAAAACACAATGGCGGATAGCTCCAGGTCATGGGTAGGGTAATTTTACTCATGAAGCCTAAGTTGTCGCGAGGCATAAGCAATCACCTTTCCATCTTGCATCAACACACACCCGAGGCCATTTCT
Organism: Combretum micranthum; assembly: GCA_024138025.1. Lineage (NCBI taxonomy): Eukaryota > Viridiplantae > Streptophyta > Magnoliopsida > Myrtales > Combretaceae > Combretum > Combretum micranthum. Next base: position 165,420 of record JAMXBD010001746.1, on the reverse strand, counting down.
AGAGGCATCGCTAGGCACCGTATACAGTTTCTCGAGGTCTGGTAGAACCAAAATTAGGGTAGAGACAAGTCTTTTCTTGAGTTCTTGAAAACCTTGTTCACTCTTATCAGTCCAAATGAACTTTTTTCATCCTTCTAAGTCAACTGTGTTAGGGGTTTGTCTATGGTAGAAAAGTTCTTCACAAACTTCCTATAATATCCAACCAATCCAAGGAAACTTCTCACTTTGGTAATAGTCTTAGGTTGTCTCCAATCCATTACTACTTTGATTTTCTCGGGGCCTACTGATATACCTTCTCCAGATATGACATATCCTAGGAAAGATATCTTATCCAACTAGAAATCACACTTAGACAGCTAAGCGTATAACTTATGCTCACGTAAGGTCTGTAATGCCATTCTCAAGTGTTCTTCATGTTGTTCCCGTGTCTTTGAGTAGATCAGAATATCGTTTATAAAGACTATCACACACTTATCCAACAAAGGTTTGTGCACTCGGTTCATGAGATCCATAAAAGTTGTTGGTGCATTGGTTAAACCGAAAGGCATTACCAGAAACTCGTAATGTCTGTAGCAGGTTTGAAAAGCCGTCTTGGGTACATCCTCTGGCTTGATCCTTAACTGATGATATCCTGATCGTAGATCAATTCTTGAGAAGACACTAACTCCTTGAAGCTAGTCAAAAAGATCATCTATCCTTGGGAGTGGATACTTATTCTCGATAGTGACTTTATTGAGCTCCCAATAATAGATGCACAAGTGCATAAAGCCATCCTTCTTTTTCACGAACAAAACTGGTGCTCCCCAGCGTGATACACTTGGTCGAATGAAACCTTGGTCTAGCAAGTCTTGTAACTGATTTTTTAGCCCTTTTAGCTCAACTGGTGCTAGTCGGTGGGGTGCCTTTGCTATTGGCTCCGTATTCACAATTAGGTCAATTTCAAAATCGATTTCCCTCTTTGGTAGTAATCCAGGTAATTCGTCAGGAAATACGTCCGGAAATTCCTTAATCACGGGTATACTTTCCAACTCAGGTTTCACTTCTTCTTTCTCCTCTATGTCCACGTTACTCAAGTTGATCTCTTCATCATCCATTAATAGCTCAAATGAGTTCAACCTCACCGTGGATTCTCCCTTGAATACTATCTCACTTCCATCTTGATTCTTAAACTTCACTTCTTTGTATCTACAATCTACTAAAGCTTTAGCAGATGTCAACCAACTCATTCTTAAGATCACCTCATATTTGCTCATTTCTAATATTATCAGGTCACACTTAGTGTAGCATCATTGTATCTCCATGGGACAATCCTTAAGCATTTCCTTAGTTGACACAACGCTTCCGATGGGGGGTCTTAACTCGAAAACCGATAGCAATGGTATCTATGGGTAAGTCGGTTCATTTAGCCAGACTAGTAGGATAAAGGAATGTGTAACTCCGGTGTCGAACAAAGCGTAGGCGGTTTGACTAGCTATGTATGTAACCTGCACTCGAATTTTATACTAATCATGAAACTTGTATACTTAGATTATTGGTTTGTATAGAACCTTATACTTTCTAGGTTAAGAATCAAGTGTATGTAACTTAAGAACTTGCATCATAAAGGTAAAGGAGTTTCTGAATCTAACCTATCACCAAAGCAAAGTCGGGGCCATAACCTCTATCCAAGGCTGCTATCTCAACTGCTTCATCGTCTGATTCTTCACACACCCACAGCCCTTCCAAGTTGTAAATCCTCATTCCATGGACAGGTGCTCCAGAATGGCTTGGGTTGTTTCCTCCATCCCCATTCATATCGATTTTTATCTTGTTCCTATAATTCTAATGCAACTAGCTACAAGCACAAACAAGGTAACAAAATCAGAAGAAGACTCACTCAGCCATTAGATCACCGGTCTTTTAGTAAAAGTAATCCGGTGGTAGGGAATCGTCGAATTCGGGGTCACCTAAAAAGGAAAAAATAATCTAATAAGTATTTCAACTCAAACTAATCCAAACGATCTAATACAAACTATCAATTCGCAATTCTCGTCCTAAGCGGGAATTCCAACTTAAAACGACAATAACTTGGTCATTTTAACTCGTAATTTCACAAATTATATATCGATTTCTATCTACTTCAAAAGATCTATCTATTTATAATATTATTTTCATGTTTTGAAAACATTTAGGTCTCGAATAGAGGGATCAGATCTGATCAGTAATGGTTTCCGATTCCAAAATAGTTTTGTAAATGTTTGAAATGTTTCTATTTGATGAATCAAGTATACATGAAATATGAATGATTTCCTAACATGAATGACATGAGATGAGTTTGATGTATGCATGATCTTGATGATTCTTGTTAAAAGAAAATTTTATAACTTTTTATTTTGCAAGACCATAATAACAACTATTTGTGAAAAATCTAGTTTTCTAACTTTGATCATTTCCATTTGTTTTGGATTTATTACTTAAGAAAATGGGATTATCTTTGTTAAAATTGAGTCTTCATTATATCTATTACCTATGACCTTCTTTTCTACATAAAAATTTCCATTTTACACTTTGTAAACATGTTTTCAAGTAGGGTTGATTCCAAAATCCGAATTTTGTGAAAATTAGTTTTTGAGTGATTCCTTTAAGTAAAAATCATTTGATACTTAGAAAATTAAGGCTCAACCATACATAACCACTAAGGACTTCATTTTTACATAAAAATTTGCATTTTACACTTTGCAAATATGTTTTCAAATGGGATTTACTCAAAAATCCGAATTTTTAGAAATCCACTTTTTGAATGATTCCTTTGGGAAAAAATTGTATAATGCATTAAAATCTAAGACTTTATGATACCTATTACTTAAGGACTCCATTCATTACATAAAGCTTTTATTTTGAGCATGGATAATAAGTGTTTTCATGGGCATCATCCAAAGTTACGAATTTTACAATTTGACTACTAACTCAAAATTTTCCATCTTGATTCTACTCCTTGTTTTACACATTAATCTCATCAAAACTCATTCCAACTTGTAAAAATCACTACTTAATGATACCAATTACCTATACCCTTTATTTTTCACATAAAACATGAGTTTTTGAGTTGACAAATGGGTTTTAAAAATTGGTCTTGGTTGAGATCCGAATTTACAAAATTTATTCTTGGACATTCCTTTTGATAAAATTTATCTAAACTTATGAAAATCCATTCCTTACATATCATATCTTAAGAGTCCTTCATATCATGAATAAAAACTTCATTTTGAGTTGAAAACATGTTTTTAAAATATGTCTTGACCTAAATCCGAAAATAAGATTTTTATTTTGAAAATAACTTTTGAAAATCACCTTTGATTCTTGTAAAAAGAAGTCTTGATGATATACATACATTAAGCCTTCATTATCTTAGGTAAAAATTTTATTTTGACATTTGGAAAGTGGTTTTTAAATAGGAGTCTTGCCAAAATACGAATTTCACTATTTTTTTGAGTTCAAAACCAGGATCTACACTTAATATGAATATGAATATAAAGGAAATGCGTGGTAGTAAACTATAAACTCATAAATCTAAACTTTACTCATCAAAATCTTTCATTTATAGTACCTATACCCTAAGCCCTTCATTTTAAATGAAAAATACACATTTTGAAGTTGAAAAACAACTTTTCTAAATATAATTCCATTTTCATCTGAATTTTCAAAAATTATTTTTGTTGAAAATAAAATAGATCTTGAGTTTTCTAAAACATTCCTACTATCATCATACTACTACAAGTTGTTTATGAACATAAAACAAAGTCTAATGCATTTTATGAACTCAAAATGCTAGATCTAGTTTACTACACTAGTTTTAAATGCATGAATCACTAAGATAGACATGTGGATGGTGAATCTATGCATAAATCATAAGAAATAACAAAAATAACAACTCAAATAACAAGATCTATGGCATAAACAAAAATCAAAGCTAGAAAAAGTTAGATCTACAAATATAACTACTTTAAACAAGAAAATAATAGTGATACAAGAGATTAATTATAGAGAAGAGGAGTGTTTCATTTTTGGCATCATCATCCTAAGCTTTTAAGCTTATGGAAGGTCATTTGATGCATGAAACTCTCATTACACTTTATTTGTATCACCTATGGAAGCTTTAAGAAGGAAGTTTACTTAAAAATCTTCAAGAAATATATGTGGGAGCTCAAGAATGGAATGGGGGCAGCTTGTGTTCTTGAAGAAACAAGAACAAAATGAAGAAGAAAAGAGAGGGAAAAGAGAGAAAAAAAGTTAAGGAATGAAAAAGGGAAAGAGGAGTAAATGAAAGAGAGAGAGAAAATGAGTGTATTAATGAATGAAAGAAGAAAAAAAATAAAACAAAGGCAGCCAAGAAGTGGAGGAGCTACACGTGAATGAGGGGAGAGAGAGAGAGAAAGGAATTTGTTGAAATTTGACTTGAAATTAAATTGTGTAATTAATGTGTATGTGTTGCTTCTTTAAGAAGGAGTGGAATATAATTATTTTAGTAAAAATGGAGTAAATTAAAGGATAATGGCAGCCAAAAGAAGTCAAAAAAATCTGTCAATAATTGATAATGAAGTGTAGAAAGATTGAAGTGAAAAAGAAGTGATGTGTGAAAGGTGTACTTGAAAGATGGGTTGTAAGAATACTTTCTAAATAAAATAAAATAAAATAAAATATAAAAATTATTCCAAATATTTATAGCAGTTTTTCATAATTAAAATAACATAATTATTTATTTATTTTAGTGAATTATCAAATAAGTTATCGTATGATCAAAATACGCGAATATGAGCTATAAATGATATTTTTATAACCCCGAAAAATTCTAAAAATATTTTTCATTTATTAAATTAATTTATTTTATTTTTAGTATTGGGTCTTAAACAGAATCTGATGTAAAAACCCGAAATAACTAAATTTTAAAAAAAACAAAATTTCTATAATATATAAAATATTTATCTAAAAATATAAGGCTTTATAAGAATAATAAAATTGTGTAATGAAATAAAAGTGAATAGTGCAAATGACTAATTAATTACCGATATAATGAAAATACGATAAAAAGGTTATAATTGTAATTTTTATAACCAAAAATATTATATAACTGATATATTTGGGATTCTTATGAAATTACGAGTCTAACGGTACTAATGGTATATTTTTTATATCTCGCCCCGGGACATGCTTTTCGAAGTTTGTATCCGAACGGGTTCGAAATAGGTCAAAAATTTACCAATCTGATATTTTTAAACAAACTTATATTAGTACGAGCTATTCTACATATTTAAACTACACCTTAGCCTCTAGGGTTAAGGAGCGCAAGATTGCCGGACTTAAGCTATTGTATTCCGGTTATGATTTCTAGGTGATTTTCTGGTTTAGATCTTTGCCAATTTGGAAACTGATATTTTATGTTTATACAACATATTTGATTTGAGAAATTTATTTTAAATTTGATTTTGGTAAGTATTTAATATCTCTCGACGTTTTTGGAATTCTTTGAATTGAGTTTTATTTCCAAAGGTTAATCATTATTTACTTTTTAATAATTTGTTTTTGGGCTTTATATTACCCGATTTTATAAGTCGGAGTTACGTATGGAATTTGTCGTACATAGTGGTTTTGGAATTGATGTATGTTGAGTTCTTACTTTGTTTTTAAGAATTCTTATTTTTCTCAAGATTTGGAAATTTCTGGATTCGCTCGTGTTTTAGGACTAGTTGAAGTTCGGTTTTAATTTGGAGTGATTTTTTAGGGTTTATTTTCGAAGTTCATCTTGGAATTATTTACTGAAATTTTCCGGGCTTACAGGATGTTTACATTTCAAGCTTCTTTTATTACGAATTAAAACTTATTTTTGAGGTTGAAAATAACATTTATAAACTTGCCTTTTGTTTTGAAAATATTCCTTAGTAGATCTAAACTTTTCTCATCAAGATCATTAATTTATGATATCTTCCCTAAGCCCTTCATTTTAAATGATAAATACATTTTGAAGTTGAAAAATAGGTTTTCTAAATATGATTCTTTTTTATCCGAATTTTCAAAAAGTTATTTTTGTGTGAAACTAACATAGATCTTGAGCTTTCTAATACTTTCCTACTACCATCAAGCTATTTAAGAACATAAAACAAAAAACTAATGCATTTATGAAAACAACTAGATCTAGTTTACCATATTAATCACAAATGCATGAACACTAAGATGGTTATGTAAATATAAATAGATGATGAATATATGCACAAATCATTAATAATAATAACAAAATAATAAAAACAAAATATTGCAAAATAACTCAAATAAAAGATCTAAAACATTGTGGTGGCAAGGATCTCATGTCCAAGTGTTTCCACATCCCTAGCTTGAAGATCATGGGGATTTTTATGTGGAATCACAATGAATGAACTTGCCATTACATGTTTTTAAGATACTAAGGCATAGATCTATTACCTATTGATTGTATGGAGTAAGAAACTTGAAAGAAAAACAAATTGTGTATGTATAGAGGGAGGGGGGAACTCACGGTTTTGAGAGAAGAGAGAGAGAGAGGAGAGAGAGACTTCAAAACTTTTTCTAATGTGAAAAGAAGGAAAGAAAGAAAGTGAAAGGAAGTGAGCATAAAATATATATAGGAAATGAATTAGGGTTTGCTTAGGATTAAACAAAAGAAAATAAAACAATTTGGAGAGAGGGAAAAATGGGGAGGGCGCTGGTTCTAGAGAAAAAGAGAGAGGTGTTGTGTTATGTAAGTTTTGGAAATAAATAAGTAATTTAAATGATAAAAGTTATATTGGAAAAGTAAATTGTAAAAAAAATGATGAAATTGTAAGAGTAGGATGTAAGAATGTAAGAAATAGGTTATGGGTAGTTGTACTTGTGAATAGTGTAGAAGAATTCAAAAAGTAGATTTGACCTTTAAAGTACCGGTAGTAATGAAAATAAAATGAAAAGTTAAAACTGTAACTTTTATAACCCGAAAAATTATATAACCGATATATTTGAAAATCTTATGAAATTACGAGTCTAACGATACTAATATCAAATATTTAATATTTTGAGCCCCGGGACATGCTTTTCGAAGTATGTATCCGATCGAGTTCAAAATAGATCGAAAACTTGCTTATCTTATCTTTCAAAGCATCCTAGTATTATTACGAATTAAACTACACCCTTCACTCATATTTTGACTCCTTGGTTTAGGAATACAGCAATGCCGGATCCAAACTACTAAGGTTTCTTGGGAAATTGTTGACTTAGGTTTTTCAGTTGACTTGCTGGTTTAGATCTTTGCCAACTTGGAAACTGAGGGTTTCTGTTTATACAACACATTTGAGAAATTTATTTTTTGTAAATATTTAATATCTCTAGCGTTTCCAGAATTCATGAATTGGGTTTTATTTCCGAAGGTTAATCATTATTTAATTTTTAATAATTTGTTTTTGGGTTCTCTATTACTCGATTTTTTTAACAAGTCAGAGTTAAATATAGAATTTGTCATACATACTGGTTTTAAATTTAAAGACTGTTGAGTTCTTATTTTATTTTTAAGGATTTTTATTTTCTCAAGATTAAGAAATTCTAGATTTGTTCATGATTTAAGGCAGTCAAAGTTCGGTTTTAATTTGGAGTCATGTAATCTAGTCTACTTTCGAAGTTTATTTTGGAATTATTTACTAAAATTTTCCGGGCTTACAACTAGTCTTAAAATAACTTGAAAGTAAATAAATTGCAAAACAAATGAGCTTATATGCTCTAAAAGATATATATAGCTACATAGATATATTTAGTTAAATATATATGAAAGCAACATAAAGGAAAATAGATTCATGAACAAAAACAAAGTATGAACATATTGTTGCTTTTTTAACTTTCATGGTTTTTAAATACAGATTATGCTCATACTAAGTAAATGAACATAAAGAAACTTAAAGAAGTATTACCTATGAAAACTAAACTTGAGAAAACTTTGAGAGAACTCTTGGAGAAATTTTGAGAGAGTAAGAGTAGTATATGAATGGTGTGAAGGAAATGGAAGGAAGATGTGGTATTTATAGGAAAAAGTGAGAAAATTTGTGTTAATTAAATAAATGGAAAATGAAACAATTTGAGGAAAGAGGGGGTATGGCCGTGCTACTTGTGAGAGAGGGAGGGAGAGAAATTTATTTTTTTGTATTTTTGTTAATAAAAAGTAAGATATGAAAGATGTGAAGTTCTATTGAAAATGAAAATTGTTAGAAAATAGATGTATGGTTATAAGAGTAGGTTGTAAGAAAAGTAAAGATGGATAAATAGTGTAGAATAGTAATAAATAGTATAATGTAAAGTAGACATGACCATTAAAGTACTAGTAGTAAGAAAATACCCGTATAATTGCGATATCTGATATTTTTAGTTACCAAAAATTATAAAACTGGTATTTTTGAAAAAACCTTATGTTTTTACGAGTCTAAAGGTATATTCGAAATATTTTTACTATTCTGAGCTCGGGACATGCTTTTCGAAAATGTTTGATCGTGCTCAAAATGAATCACGGTTTAACTAATCTGATATTTTTAAGCTTTCTCATGTTATTACGAACAATTCTACATACTAATCTCTCACTTACTTATGGTTATGAACACAAGATTGTCGGACTTGACTGGTTATGTCTGACTAAGGTTTTGTTGACTTTAGGATTTCCGGTTGACCTTCTATTTAAGGTTTAAGCTTAATTGATCACAAAACTTTGGGGGTTTACATACAGAATGTTATACGAGATTCCCAACCACAAATCAAATCCTAATTCAATCCAAGCATCATTCATAAAGCTTTGATAGATACTTAGCTATCATTATATCTTGAAAGATTCTTTTATATACATATATATAACTCAATATCATGCATGATTCATGGGTTTTGATCAATCTATTTTCTCATGTGCTTAGACAATGTTATATGGGGTTTGAAAGACTATTTTCTTAAGCTTTGTTTCTACCAAGAATATTATATGTACATGATATATCTACAAGTTATTATCATGTATGCCATGATATGAGCTATCTATATGTGTATCCTTAATGATATTTGATTACAAGAATTCCTTTAGAAAACCTTTGCTTTGCAAAACCTTTTAAATTACTTGACTTAAGAAAACTAGTTTTATTTCTTGCAAATTCACACTTGTTTTTATTAAAATACAACCTTAATGACCTTATGCCTAACACCTTCATTATTTTAACAAAATTCTTCATTTTGGAATTGGAAAATAGATGTTTAAATAAGGGTTTTACCTAGTTACGAATTTTACAAGATTTTAAGGAACAAAAACATTGTTTGATCTATTTTTGAAAACTTTCCTTGTTTTAGGATTATACCTGTAAACCTCGGAATTTTTCATATTAGTACATGACCTTACAATAGATTGTATGAACTAGATAATAGAATTAGAATTTAAACGAATCTAAGAATAGATCAATATTTAGAATTTGGAAAGATGAAGGATTTAGAAACCGAATAAAGAAATTCTTTAATCCTAGTTTTTATCAAAAACGAGATTTCGTATCTTGAATGAATAATTCAAGATATGATTAAAAGAAAATCTAAAATTTAAACCCGAAACCTGATATACAACTAGATTTAAATCGAAAAATACAAATATAGAGATTGAATGATTATTTCTAATCTCAACAATGATTCGAGATTAGAATAACGAGTAGTAATGAGCTTATATTTAGACTTAAACCCTAAATTCAAGATTCCTAGTTAAAATTAAAAGCTACTAATAGGATTTCACGTTATGCATCAAAACTAAAGATACATATATAGTTTAACTTTTGTATCAAAAGCAATACTAAATAAATAAGTATTTACGCTTATAAATAGAAAACGATGACCCAAAGATAAACTGATAAGATTTTGAATACACAACAAAAACGTAAACTGTTGAATAACTCAAAATCTGAACTCCAATTAAATGATCGGTTCACGCTATTGTTCTAATTTCAGTTTTCTTAAGCTATTGAAGCCTGAAACAAAAATTGACTTAACGAGCTTAAGAAACCCTAATCGCGGGAGATAAAATTATACGAATAAATAACTGTATATATATAACCTAAATTTGTATTATTTGATAATCTAAGTGTTTTGTATATTTCTATAAACATATTTTTGTACAAAAACTCTCAAATATTAGCTAAATTGTACCCGTAGAACTCATTAAATTTTCTTAAAACTTAATTAAATAATAAACTAATATATATATATGTTTTCGGTTGTTGTTTTGGTGGGAAAGCTACGTGAGGGAAGAGAAGCCGAATTTGAGCAAATAATGCAACAAGAAGTCAAAAAAAATCAACTCCTATAACCAACCAAAGAATGCCAAATCATTCTCTCATTAATGATCATGAAAGGAACAGATTTAACACAGCTAAATGTAAAGGAAATTCATATCAGATTCGAAGAGGATATGCAGCCGCGATCTCTCCTTCCTTCTATTTATATGTGATTAATTACATTAATGAAGAAGCAACCAACTTTCATTATTTCTCAACTCTTCCAAAACGACACTACCCCTTTCTAACCACCAAAACGAGCTGAAGACAGAAAACAAACCGATCAAAACACCCAAGCTCAGATCAAAATAAAAAAAAACAATACTAAAACCCTTGAACACGAGCTCAAAGGTAAGTTGAGGTAATTCGAGTGTTTTTCTTTCAAACCTAAGGATTATAACTGACTTCTAATAGTCTTAGGAACATAATAAACACCACCACGAGCTTCGGATTACATCGGACAAGCTCCAACGAGGTAAAAATTTGAAACCCTAGCTATGTGTTAGTAAGAATCGAGATCTATATATATATTATATATATGTTATTATACGTGTTCAAAATTGTTTTATGACCTTGTATAAGTTATATAAACACTTAGAAATAGTTTGAGCATGTTTTTAACGTAAAAATTAAAGAACATGAATCGAACAGAGAAGGAAGATGATGAACAGTACCAATACTGCCTCAAAGCCGGCAGTCTAACCGCTCAATGCCGGCGGCTTACATGGATAGGCTGGCGGCGTAGAGGCGGCTTACACTCATCAGAGGCTACGTAAAATAATTTTCACATAAAACATGAACATAAGCCGGCTACCTGAAGATATACGCCGACGACATAGGACCGGTGTACGTTGAAAGTCGACAGCTTTCAACGCCAGTGCACTCGATATGACGTATTCTTCAAAACCAATTTTACACCGGCACCTGGAATGAAGGCCGGCGGCTTTGAGCCGGCGTACGCCCAAATTTCTTTACCGAAAGCATATTTTCGAAAATAAACAGAATATATATATGTCTTAAACCCACTTAGTATATTATATATATGTACAACAATATAAGATTTATTACAAATGATTAGAAGAATTAGATTAAAATCTAATAAACTTTTAAAACCCTAGAATTTAAGACAAATATTTAATATTAATCAAAGTTAGCATTAGTCAAATATTTGTTCTAAATAGATAAAATAGGTAAGAATGGAAATTGAAATAAGCTAAATTTTCAAGTAATATGACTTCTAAAAATAACAAAATAATTATACGAGATAAAATAGGAGAAACACGACAACACTAAGATTTAATAAATAGAAATAATTTTCTATATAGAGATCAGTATAGAATAACAAAAACTAGTAATAGTCACTACCAAAACTTGATAGAAATCAAGTCTAAGACACTAGTCACATGTAGAAATTTGGATATATAATTTATATTGATGAATATTTTATTCATCTTAAATAGGTGACTTTGATACCCTAGAGGATCTACCAGCTGATTACTACGACTGAGTCAGTATGAGCAGGTGAGTAATTCAGTCATATTGTACTGGTTGTGATTGTAAATAGTTAAATATGTAATGCAAAGATAATCAAATGAATGTTTGCTAAAGGTATGATATGATCTGAGTGTATGACTGTTAAAATATCCTTACAAAAGCGATAATGCAATGATTGATGTTGTGAAGTAGTATAATGATGATTGTGTGTAATGTTTGGTCACCGTGAAATTGATTAAGAATTATTGACTTAACAAAATAATCTGATCATGCATTGCACAAATTGCATTATTGCATATATAATGGTGTGACAGCCTACTACGTATTAATATTTCGGATCTCTGTTTTCGCTTGGTTGATCTAATGTGTTAGTTCTCCCAAGGTTCTCTTTGGTCTGGCGGTCCTATGAGGAACTAAAAGGCACCGAAGAACGTCGCTCGTAGAATCACTTTGAAATGATTAATACTTAGGGAGTTTCTAAGGGATGCAGGAGATGTCAGTGTCACGCCCAATGGGTACCCTAAACGTGGCAGTCCGCCACTCAATATTAAAGCTTAAGTATGGCAACCTTAGTCATTCCAAAAGCTTTTATATTAAGTGTAAGGCTTACTTTCACAATTTTAGAGGACCATATATGGAATTATGTAGCTTAAGGAGATATAAAAACATATTAAGAAAAGAAGAATCAATAACTATTGTCAGGCATAATTTTACGAACTTAAGAACAACTCCCTAAATTACTAATCCATTATATACATATTAACATGCTAATGCTAAGCTACTCTTTATTTAAAATTCTAATATACAAAAGGGATTACCTGCCCACAAGGTCCACGTGGCCTTAGCCATAATACGGGAACTGCAAAAGGTAGCTATCGGGGTATAAGCTAATAAGCTTAGTGAGTAATTCCCAAAATTCATACTCGAAGTAGATTATCAATCAAGTTTATTATTCAAACGTATGAAATGCAACAACCACGTGAGCATACAAGACATATGACTTTCCGGGAATCATATGTTGAATGAATTTACGCCCTTCATTCGGGGTTGGGTATTCAGGCCAATTACAGCCACCACTTTTAAAAACACTTTTATAGGTCTTACCGGCTCCTATACGCCATCAAAAATTTTGTAGTTATTACAGGCTCCTACTAGCCACCAAAAAGATTTTGTAGTTATTACAGGCTCCTACTAGCCACGAAAAACTTGTAGTTATTACAGGCTCCTACTAGCCATCAATTTAAGTAGTTCTTACCGGCTCCTACTCGCCACTTACATGATATACCGGTTATGTCTACCACCACTATTATACACTTGTCCCACCAATTGTATAGTAGCGAATGCAATGTGACTCAACATATGAAGTGCATGAATAATTTCTTTAATTAAAGTCTAGTAGTTACATTTAACTTCTTTCAAGTGATGATCAACCAATTTCAAACAATTCAAGATATTAATGTACATACAACTTTATTACAAACAAATTGAGTTTCGATATACTTAGTATTCCTTCAACATATTATCATACACTTCTTTTTGAGTTTGCTTAGATTCTAGTGCAACTAATTTTACAAGCACAAGCAAGAGTATGAAAAAACGGGGAAATAACTCACGATGCCATTGCCGTCTATTCTCTTAAGCGGATGAGTCGTTCACACACTCCACTAAATCGTAAAGTCCTCGGGGTGAAGAAATCCTTCCTCGGGATCACCTAACCAAAGAAAATACCCATAATGAGTTTTTCTTGAAGATTTTCTTGAATTTTGACAAAACAATGTCAAAGAACGTCAAAGTTCGTATAAAGAATGTTCCAACTTAAAATGGCCATAACTTGGTCATTTTAACTCGGAATCGCGCATATAATATACCGATTTCTATCTACTCGAAAAGATCTACCCATTTCTAAAATTATTTCCCACAAACAAAGCCATATAGGCTCAAAAAGTGGCGACAAAATTCACCACGGATTTCAAGTAAAAACAACTTTGGTTCAAGAAATCAAAATTTGTTTGATAAATACTTAGTCTATATAGTTGAAAAATTCTCTTTTTAACTATATAACTCATATTTAAGCATGCTCAAGTGTCTTGTTGTCCAAATTATTTTTCTTAAGTAAAACAATGTCGGTTTGAAGCTTTTCGGAAATTGTTTTTGTGAATTTCTTTGAAATGAATACCTTGTTTTCTTTATTTTCTAAAAATTTTATGTTGGTTTTATTTATCTTTTCCCAAGTGACTTTTAAAATAAAATTTCTACTTTCTAAGTTATACTAATAATATTTTTTGAAAATATTCTTTTCTTCATTTTCTTGTGTAAATTCCCTTGTTTACTTGTTTTGGCAAAAATCTTTACTTGATATTTCTCATTCTTTTTCTCATGTCTCTATTCCGAAAACAATTACCCACATGAAAATTTGGTTTCCTTATAAAAACAAAGTGGAACATTTAAGGACTTTTGTAGAAAAACTAATTTCTATAATTCTATTATTTTCCTCTTGTAACTTGAAAAGAAATAACTTTATTATTTTCAAATCATAAATTTTCTTTGCCTATTTGTTTGCAAAGGTCTTTATTTAAAATTTCCTTAGTCATCCACCTTATTCTCTTTCTTTATGAAAAGAACCATTTTTTCAACAAGAATATTTTCTTTTGAAAAAACAAGTAGAGTAACGAAGATTTAAGTAGCTTTTAAGTAAAAATAGTTTCTAAATTCATAGTGAATTCTTTTTGTAACTTGAAAATGAATGAGTTTATTTTTGTTATCTTATATTTTATGTTTCACAAAATTTATTCCTAAGTGACAAAAAGTCTTCTTTTATTTCATTATCTTTAGAAAATAGAACTTTTGGACAACAATCTAAATGAACATGATTATGAGAACAATAATAAACAAAATAACATAAAGCATAAATAATAAAATCAAGTATTGGAGTCTTAGCTTTTTCAAGGCTCCGGGACTAAGAAATAAACTAGTCCCATAATAAAAAAATAAATGAAAGAAAAGCTTGTTTTGACTTGATGAGGACAAGTCTAAGACTAGAGACTAGTCTTAAAAACAACTTGAATAAATAAATTGCATGAAGTAAATAAATTGCATGAAAGGTAAATAAATTGCAAGATTATGAGCTTATATGCTCTAAAGATATGTATATAGTTATATAGATATAGTAGATAGTTATGAACATAAAAGAGACATAATGAACATAAGAAAAACATAATGAATATATAAAGGAAACATGAACATAAAGGAATTGTGGTTATGAACAAAAACAAAGTATGAACCTATTGTTGCTTTCTTAACCTTCATGGTTTTAGAAAACACACTAAGCTCATACTAAGTAGATGAACATGGAGACTTCTTGAAGAACTTTTACCTAAAGAAGATGAGCTTAAAGAGAACTTCTTGAAGAGCTTCTTGGAGAGAAATTCTAGAGAGATTTTGAGAGAGTAATTTTAGTGTAGAAGTGGTGTGAAAGAAGTGAAAGAGGAAGGGGGGTATTTATAGGAAAATGTGGAGGGTTTTTGTGTGATTAAAATAAATGTAAAATTGAAACAAATTGTGGATGGAGGGAGAGGGGGGCGCCGGCCATTGTGTAGAGGGGAGGAATTGATTTATTTTTTTGACTTTTTGTTAAATAAAAGATGTAATTTGTAAGTAGATGTGATATAAAGTTATGGGAAAGGTAAAAAGTTAAGATAATAGGTTATGTAGAGTGTAAGAGTAGGTGTAAGAAAAAGTAGAGATAAAAGAATAGTGTAGAATAGTAATGAATAGTGTAATGTAAAGTAGATATGACAATTAAAGTACCGGTAGTAAGAAAATACGCGTATAATAGCTATATCTGTTATTTTTACTTACCGAAAAATTATGAAATTATATTTTTGGAAAACTTATATTTTTACGAGTCTAACGGTATATTCGGAATATTTTTACTATTCCGGGCTTCCGGACACGTTTTTCGAGAACTGTGTCCGATCGGGTTCGAAGGACACCCAATTTCGCGAAACTGAAACTTTTATAAAACCTATGGTTATTACGGACTATTGAGCTAATTATCCCAACTTCGTTTTTCCGGGCCAAAGAAAACGGCAATGCCGGATTTAGGTTGATACGGTAAACTAGAGTTTTGTTGACCTTTAGGGTTTCGTTTGACTTCCGGTTAGGGTTTTGTGCTAAACCGATTCCGAAAATTTAGGGGTTTACAGTCAGTTTAATCAACTATATTCAAAGCAATAACCTTAAAACAAGAAATCGTTGATTCTCCTGTGTACTTAATCTCTCTTGGGCAGGTGGGTCATTGAGTACTAGTTCTTCAACCCGTTAAAAAGAGGGCGTAAATCTTTTTCCTGTTTGGATTCTAAATCATCCAAACTTGTATCTGTGCATATGGTTGAGTGCTTGCATTGCATACGATTGCTAATAACTTGTGTGATGTATGATATGTCTGGTTATTCACTGAGCTGTGGTTTCGCTCATACTCCTACAGTCTTTTCAGGTTTACGTTACGACCACAGTTAGTTACTTCCAGGAGTATGGCTCCGGTAAGAGCTTAGGAGCTGGAAGTCTACAGTTATAATTTAGTTCCATGGTTATGTACCATTAGAATAGATTATTTAGTTGTGTACTTCAGAAGAACTATATCGTTTGTAATAGTTTTGTAATGTTTATTTACTAAGTTATTTCTTTCACATATTTGTTATTTCTTATCAAGCAACTAAAAGATCATGTTGTTTTAAAAACCTATCATTCTCTGAAGGTAATCTAGTGATAGTATTCAAGTGTAACTTATTTACTACTACTAGGGTACCCTCGGGGTGTGACAACCTCGATAAAATCCACTTACCCTTGTCAAAATTAAGCATTTATTACATCTGTAAGCCCCCGAATTTTTCGATTATGGTTTTGGAATACCAAATCGAAAACCCTAAAGTTTGGCCAAGTTGAAAACGAACCTTAAATTTCAATCACAGGAATTTCATAGAGAATTTTCAAAAAACAAAAATAGAAAGTTCAATAATCGATCGATTCGAAAATCCGACATGAAAAGATCCGCCTATCCGATCCTGAGTTAAATGGAAAGAGATGGATTAAAACCCTAACCCTAGTCAAACAGAACTTCAAAAGTCAACAAAGGCCAAGACAATCAAGCAAATTCAACTCCGGCAATCCGCATCTCAAACCTAGAAAATGAAAATTAAGTTAGTGGCTTAAAATAGTTCGTAATAATATAGGGTAACATAATAATTCATAATTCGAATATTCGAGTGTCCTTCGGACTCAAACGGGTTAGTTCTCGAAAAGCGTGTCCCGAAGCTCGGAATATTAAAAATATTCTGATAATACCAAAAGACTCGTAATTAAACAAGGATTTCAAAAATATCAGTTTTAGAATTTTTCGGTAACTAAAAATACAGATATAACTCGTTTACGTATTTTTATTACTACGGTATTTTATATGTCTAGTCTACTATTCATAGTACTATTCCTACTATTCATTATTATTCACCTATCTCTACTTTTCCTCACACTTATTTCTTACTACCTACATACTATTTTCTTACTTTATACTTTTCCAATACAACTTTATTTCACATCTACCTTACACATTACATCTTTCATTTATCAAAAATAAAAAAAAATAAAAAATAAAATAAAATCATCTCCCCCCTACAAGTACAAGAACCGGCGCCTATCCCCTCTCTCTTCCATCCATTTTATTTCAATTTCAATTTATTTTATTACATCCAAATTCATCTAAAAATTCTATAAATACCCCCTTCCTCCTTCATTCTTTCACACACTCATTTTACATAACAAAAACTCTACCAAAATACTCTCTCGAAACCTCTCTCAACAAATCTCTCACAAATACTCTCTACCCATTTCTCTTCAAGAAAAATATCAAACAACAAAACCCATTCATCTCTTTCAAACCTTCATTAAACCTTAAGTAAAATCCTACTTAAATTTCTTCATCATGTTCATACAACTTAGCATGAGCTTAGTGTATGTTTCTTAGGATCATATGAGTTAAAAGAGCAACGATATGTTCATGTTTTGTTTTTGTTCATGTTCTTATTTTACATTATGTTATTATGTTGTTGTTTTTATTGTTGTTATTTTTGCTCTAATCTAACTTATATAATATTACGTATACTATATATATATATATATATTTAGAGCATATAAGCTCATTTGTTATTTATTTATTTCCAAGTCTTGCAAGTTATTTATTTACTTGTTTTTGCAATTTTTAAGACTAGTCTTTCTAGTCTTAGACTTGTCCATATCAAGTTAAAACAATTTCTTTCTTTTCTTTTCTTTTCTTTTCTTTTGGGACTAGTCTATTCTTAGTCCCGGGTTGCCTTGATGAAGCTAAGGCTCCCATTACATGATCGAGATACCTTGATGAAGCTAAGGTTCCCAATGCTTGATTATTTATTTATGTTTATTTACTTACAAGTATTTCTTTATTTTTTCTTATTATGTGTTTATTCTTACTTTTATATTGCTACATATTCATGCATGATTATAATATTGTGGTCTTAAGTAAAAATAAAAATGGGTTCTTTCTTAAATAAAGAAAAGTAAACTAGATTTCTTGAAAGAAAAATTTCAACAAAAAGATCTAAGTTTTTTTTTCTAACCCGCTCTTTTCGAAATAAGCTAATCATAAATTCTAGAAGAAGTAATAAAATAGATTTCTTCAAAATAATAAAAGGAACTCATTTCTTTTAAAAGTTAAAGATAAGAATTTTTAGTCTTGAACTAAAAACTTGAACTCAACTAAACCTTTTAATAAGTTCATTTTAGACTTTGAAAATCACACGCTATGAAAGCATCTTCAAAACTTGAATTTTATAATTGTTATTATCTTTTCAAAATTAAAACGAAGTTTTACTAAGTTATAATGTTAACAATTCCTTATTAAGAAAGCTTTTCTTATAAACCTGTCTAAAGGAGTTATTCTACCATTTAATAAATATTAAGAATAAAACAAGTTTTCCAAACCAAGATGACATCAATTCACTATTTTGAAATGAATTTGGTGGGTGTCGAATCCAACAAAATTAAATAACCTACTCTTAAAATTTTGTAAATAGTAGTGAGCAGGATCGTCTCCACAGGGACTGGGGAAAATCTATCTCTATTTTAATAATTAGCAAAAGGGAAGAAAAATCGGGGGTTTTGTATAAACGATTAATTAGAAAATAATTGATTTCTAAAACTAACAAATACGTTTATTAATGTAAATTCAATAGCAACAAGTTCTAACCAACGAATTATCACGATTCAATTCATAGAGATGATCATTGATGCAAGGATTGTTATTCTAATTTATGAATAAATTGGTTATGACCTTCAACAAGCTCTGAAAATCTATCTCTCCTTAGAGTATTGATAATCAAGATACGATCTTTAATTATTCCCTTATTGATTAGACAACCCTAAATAAGCTCTTAAGATTTAATCTATCAATAGCATTAATAATTAGAGAGACTACCAATTCTAATCAATAGATCAAAAGCATGAACTATTTAAATTAGATCATAAATCACCATAACATAAATCAATCACTTATTCTGCAACCAATTACGTTATTGTGTTACTGATATTAGAACAATCAAACAATTACGGATCTGACGTTCTAAATAACTTCAATTGCTTGTCAATCAAACAAATAGGCCTAATTCGTAATGACCAATCAAACAATTGTAACAATTCAAATAGATGAAATATGAATACTCATAAATAGAATAAACTCAATAAATCAATTAGATCTCACAATCTTTGATGAATTGATCCCGTAATAATCTTGGCTAGAGTGAGTAATTAGTTACTTATGATCAAGAAAACAAAAACTAGGGTTTCTTGAGAGTAAAAAGAACAAGGACAATCAATAATGAATAATGAATAAAATCCCTTTTCTCTCTCCTACTTCTTTATATATGTGAGATAAACATCAGATATAAAGAGTATTTTTCGCATAAAAGATGGCTGGAGACATGTCGCAACAAGGCTGGCAGCTATTATTCGCGAAACAAGTGGTGCACTCTTGATGGCCGGCGGCCATGATTCTCCCAGTGCTGGCCATGAATGTGTTTAACGAACAGGAAAATGATGGCTGCCGGCCATCTTGGAATAGCTGCCGGCCTTGCGTAGTCTGGGCGTTTTCCTCGCGTAGTCACGGCTGGCAGCTTTGATGTTGGCCGTCGGCCATCACGTGAGGAGAGTGTGCAGAAGCTTCATAGCCGGCGGCCATTATGTGTTAGCTGGCAGCCATGACTCCTCTGATGTATATCTCCCGTACTTAATTCCTCTTAATCTTCCATTCACTTTAAAAACCTGAAATATAACATTAACTTAATTAAGTACCAATTCCTCATAATTTTTATAAAATTAATAACAAGTTAATCAAGTTTTATCCAATATAAATCGAGTAAAATATATCTCAACAGAATTATGTATGATAATATTGGTTGAAAGAATGTTAAGCATACCGAGGCATGAATCGTTGTTGATTAACTTATGTTTTGCTATTATTCTGCTGGAGTGTGTGCAAAATTCTGTGATCACCTTTAAATTACTTTAAACATATACTATGAATTATATTAATTGATTCATGCATATCATGTAGTTAATTTCATTGCATGAGCTGCTAATCTCGATGGGACAAGAGCTTAGTAGTCGGGTGTGCGGTAGCCAGAAATCTGCAAGATGGGCGATAGGTGCCTGAAAGAACTATTTTAAGATGGGCGATAGGTGCCTGAAAGAACTATTTTGTGATGGCTAGTAGGAGCCTGAAATAAACTACATGAGTTAGATTTTGAGTTCGGTTTTAAAGAGCCTGGAACACCTAACCCTGAATGGAGGGGTAAATCCATTCAAACATATGATTTCCGGTAGATCATATGTATTGCTTGATCACTTGCCTGATGCATTCATATGCTTGTTTAATAACTTGTTTGAAATTATTTATACAAGCACGTTGATTTAGGAATATTCTCACTAAGCTAATTATGCTTATACTCCGATAGACCTTTGTTGTAACAGGACAATATCTTTTATACCCGATGACTTCATATGCTCAAGTGGAATGATGTCCTAGTAAAGCTTCTGGAAATCTTTTGAAGATCATAGGCTAATTATCCTTTAATATCTTTTGGTGTTAGTATTATTTGGTTGTGGGAAAGATTAAGTTGTTATCATGATTGTTTAGAGAATTATAAGGGAAAAACCCCTAAGATGATGTAAAGATTATATTCTATTAATGATAAATTAGATGATTATTTAGATTCTTGTATTGCTATATTTATTATCTCAAACTATACATCCCTCCGGTGTCTCCTATTGTTGTGATAGACGCCTTATATATAGTGTTGAAAACTTTCGCATGACTTTGGGAAGTCATTCTTAAGTTTTAATACTGTATGTGGCGGACTGCCACGTTTAGGGTACCCTTCGGGGCGTGGCAACATCTATTCCTAGAGACTTCTATTTTTCTATTAAAATCCTCATATTGGCATTTGAAAATAGGTGTTTAAATGGGGGTCATTTCTATATCCGAATTTTGAAATTTATGTTTGAGATTGTTTCTTGCCTAAAACTCATTTCATCTTTCTAAAATTAAATCCTAATCAAACATACTCCTTAAGGCTTCCATTTCTTTAATAAAACTCTTGTTCTAGGGTTGGAAAATAGGTGTTCACATATCAACCTTTCCTTATTACGAATTTTAAGTTTATCGTTGGAGTTGAGATAAGGTTCTAACTTGTCTTTTATTACTTTTCTTATTTTGAAGATATCTCTTAGTAAAACTAGATTTAACTCATCAAAATCATATCTTTAAGATCCCTATTTTATAAACTCTTCGTTCTTCATATAAAATACTCATTTTGGAGTTGGAAAATAAGTTTTTAAAATAGGGTTATTTTTAAATCCGAATTTCAAAAATCATTTTTGTTGAAACAAAGAGATCTGGAACTTTTTACCATATTTTCATTATTATTATGCTACTACATGTCTTTTATGTACATAAGACAAAAATTTATAGTATTTATGTACTCAAAACAACTTGATCTAGTATACCATGTAAGTCATGAATGCAAATGCGACATCAAACATTATGTGGATGAGGTTAATAGATGAATACATACACAAAATATCAATAATAACAACATAAGACAATAATATAGCAAAATAATGGTAAAACAACTTAAATATCAAGATCCACTACATTGTGATGGCAAGAATCTCATGTTAAGTGTTTCCATACCCCTAGCATAAAGCTCATGGGGATTTTAGTGGAACCACACATATATGATCTTACCATTACATGTTTTATTATGGTAGGGTGTAGATCTATTACCTATTAAATGTGTGGAGCTAGAAAAACTTGAAGAAAAATATTGGTGAGTGTGTGTGTGTGGGAGGGTCATGACACAAAGGAGAGGAAGAGAGGGAGAAAAAAATTGCAAGAGTTTGTTTCAGAGAGAATGAGAGAAAATGAAAAGTGAAAGACATAAAAGAGTGTTTATAGAAGTGGAATTAGGGTTTGTTTTGATTAAATAAAAGGAGAAAAATTAAACAAAATGAGAGAAAGAGTGTAGGAGAGGGGGCACCGGTTCTGGGGAGAGGAAGAGGGAGAGATGTGAGATATTTGTTTTGTGTAATAAAATTCAAATTTAAAAGTAATTTAAGTAACAAAATGTATTGGAAAAGTAAATTTATAAGGAAAATGATGTAAGTTTGTAAGAATAGGTTGTAAGGACCTAAGAATAGGGTATGGGCGGTTATACTTATGAATAGTATGATTAGAAATCAAAAAGTAGATTAGACAATTAAATTATCGGTAGTAATGAAAATACATTACAAAGGCTATAACTAAAACTTTTATAAACCGAAAAATTATATAACTGATATATTTGGAAGTCTTATGAAATTACGAATCTAACGATACTAATAGCATATTTTTGTATCTCGAGCCCGTGACACGCTTTTCAAAGTCTATATTCGATTGTGTTCAAAATAAGCAAAAATTTACCCGTTTGATATTTTTAAGCATCCTAATATTATTATGGGTCAATCTACACTCTTTACTCATATTTCGACTTCTCGGTTTAAGAATACAGGATTGCCGAATCTAAACTGGTAAGGTTTCCTAAGGATTTGTTGACTTAGGGTTTTCGGTTGACTTTTCAGCTTAGGGTTTAAGCTTGAAATCATCCTAGAAATTAGGAGTTTACATTCAATTCTTTTTAATAAATAGCAACACTGTTCTAAACCACATCCATGGTTGAACCGGCATATTGATTAATATAAAACAACTAATATTATTGTTTCTATAAACCCCGAGAATTCTAAGGAAATAGGATAGTAAAACTTATGATGGATATTGGAGTTTGTTTACTCGGTTAGGCCTTAGTTAGAAATTCTAGAGTGTTGTGAACCTATTTATAATCTAAAAACCCTAGGTTAGAAATTTTTTAGATTATTAAAAGACACTACAGTTAGAATTCATAATCGGAATCCAAAAACCTAGGATGTAAGTATAAATAGAATTTTATTTCAAAGAACATTAGAAAGCTAATAACTTATAGTATGTATATGGATAAGAATGACCCATTAAAGATAAACAATTAGGATTATAAATACGTACTAAAAAGCTATAAACGGACCCATAATCAATAATCTAGACTTCAAATAAAATTTTAGACCACCATATTTTTAGTTAGAAAATTTAAAGTCCATAAACACCAATTTTATATTTTGACCTTTTAGGCCCTGAAACCCTAATCGCGTAAAACAAAACTTTAAAAATACTAAAACGCGTAAATTTTAAACTTAAAATTTGAAGTCAACCATATTGTAATAATATTTTGAGACCTAAATTAAATATTTTTTTAATAAAATTTTTATGTAACTAATATTAATATACGCGTAGGGGATAGTTTTTGACGTAATTAGTTAGATATTTAAATTTTTATTATTTTACCAAATTTTAGGTATGAGTTACGGTAAAATTGGACTCCATGTTGCTGTTCTAAAATTATTACAGTTCCCACTTGCACAAGGTTAAATTAGGTAGAATAAGAGGCTCCAAACTTGGACAAATGACCCAATTAAATTGCTCCAACAATGCCTTAATTATTACACTTAATATAACACTTACAAATTAGCAAAATGGACTTGGAAAACTACCCACCTCTCCCTTAACTTCACCGTGACAGCCCCTACATCCAGCAGAAATTAGACAAAAAATTTAATTAAATTAATTTAACTCTTCAATAATAAGTTACCTACCTCTATAAATATATGACCAAGTCAACAAGAAAAATTAAAACTCTTCTCAACTACCAGCCCACTCCTCCCCTTGCTGCACCGAAATTTGCACACACACACACACTCACATTCCACAATTTCAAATTTCCCTCCTTTGCAACCTCTAGCCTTCACATTTGACCTCCCAACAAATTTAGATCAACTAATCAAGACTCCAACCATTCTACAATTTAGAAAACAAGGGTAAGAATTTATATAGTTAGTTATTTTATTCATAGAATGTGGTAGACTTACCAAATTACTAAAATATGTAGGTCTCAATCAAAATAAGGGAGGAATTGCCATCTACTCCTCTACACTCTCAAGGTAAGGTCTACACTAATCTTTGATTAATTTTCTCACTCTAAATTAGGAAAATGAATGACAAACATTGCCATAGACATTTTATTAGAAGCCTCCATAAAGTTATATTGATGATAGTGTAAGTGGAAATAATGTAGGATGATTATTTTGAATGAATTAGAATGAAGAGAAACTTTGAAGAAAATTAGTCTAGGCATTAGAAAACCCTAGAATCAAACTTTGATGTCACTACAAGACTATTGTCTTGAAAACTCTAGCTCATGACTTTATGATTCAAAATAAATTAGTAGACATATTATAATTGTCATCTAAACGAATAAAACTAGCCAATATATTACCTATGAGAAGTCTTGAACTTAAGACTCATAATAGAAATTTACTAAAATGTAGACAAGGAGTTTAAATGGATTAGAAACAATCTTAAGAAATATGCTAAATCGAATACACAACAATTACTTTGATGAACTTAAAAATAATGTAGTAATAGTCATTAGTAATCTAAATGGAACTCCTTAATTCTAATTAAGAATTCATCTTACATAAGGTTGAAAGACAAAGTAAACAATAATAGAAAATATTGTCTTACTAAACACATTAATGGATAAGATAGATTGAAGTTCAATAAAATTCTTTGCCATTAGTAGAAGCTTAATAAAAAGAATAAGAAATAAAAATAAGACCTAAGAAAGTCTTACACTAATTATAGAAAACTGTTTACAAACAAATAAATTAAGTAACTAACATACTATAGGTAAAATAAGCTTTTTAACACTTATTTATACATAAAAATGTAAGCTAAAATAAGTAATATAAGTATACTTAAAGATTTCGTACTAAAAACATGAATTTTGAACTAATTAGATCACTTTTAGTAGAAAAAGTATATTTACACGAATTTTATAAAAATATAAGATATTTCATAAGTCTTTAAACAATTAAATATAGACTACCTTTAGAATTTATAGAAATGACTTTACTTAGGCTAAAACTAATATAGGATACTTAGACACTCATTAAAAATCAATTACAAAGTCAATTATCTAATTTATGAAACTTCATTCATCTAATAGGTGAATCTGAGTCAAATTTAGACTTCCCGAAGATTACTACGATTGAAAGCACCATGAGCAGGTGAGTAAATCTGATCTATTACATTGTTTGTGTTTGTAATATTAGTAGCATCTAAAGTTATATATGAAAATGATTGTATGATGCATGTGGGGATGGGAATTGTTCTTGTTGAAGTGGTGGATGAATTGAATGCCAAATTATGCTTATTAAAAGTGATAACAAGATTTTTGTGGAAATTTGTTGAAGCATGTCGAATATTGTCTGTAAACTGCTTGGTCGTCTTATAATCAACTTATAACTGACAGGCTTATAACTTAAAGGATCATGCATTGCATAACTTGCATAAATATTGCATAAAAGTGTGACAGCTTGCTACGTGTTAGTATTTCGGATCTCGGTTAATGCTTGGTTTTTCTAGGTGTAAATTTCCTTGTTCTTCCAAGATTATCCTTGTTCTGTTTGGTTCCATAGAAACTACTTGGCAAAAGAAGGAACGCCACCCATGGTATCGGCTTGAAATAACTAATACTTAATGGAGTCTCTTTGTTCCAAAAGGAAATTGAGTGAAGAAACTATAATCATAAAGTAAAGAATAAAGTGAGTGTTGTTATTCCTATGGTTCTCTGTTTCTCTTGAGCAGGTGGGTCATAAGGTTATGATCGTTGACTAGGTTCCTTCAACCCCAATGTGAGGGCGCAAATCTACATCCTGTTTGGATTCCAATTCTCCAGACTTATGATTGTACATATGCTTGAATGTTGCATTACACTTGTTTGATAAATTACTTGTTTGTTGTGCTTGATGTGTAATATGTGATGGTTATTCACTGAGCTGTAGAAATGCTCATACTCCAACAGATTTTTCAGGATCATTCTCAAACCATGGCTAGTATCATCTTGAGGGTTAGAACGGGTAAAGAAGCCAAGTTAGCAAGTTATGGAAGTGGTTAATGGAGATTTAGATCTCTTGTATTACTAAACTTACATCTATTTTACGTTCCTAGTTTTAAGTTGATAAAACAGTTTGTAATAGTTTATACAGACTTTATATGAAGTTTATTTTATCTGTTTTGTATATTTTATGTATGTACATCATTTCTTATCAAGCAACTTAAAAGATCCTATTTTTATATCACGTCCCTTAGAGTAACTAGTTGTATTGTATAGGAATCAATACTACATACAATACAGTACAACTAGGATACCCTCTGGGGCGTGACAGTTCTTAGTTGGTATCAGAGCCTGGTTGCAATGATAAGAAAGATGACTATACATAAGAAATACAAGAACAGTAATGAAGTAGTCATAAGATAGCATAGGATAAGTAATTTAAGAATAGATACAGCTAAACAAATGAAAATAAATTTGTGTGATTTTGATTAATCATGCACTTTTATTTTGTTTTGTTTTGTTTTAGGATGACCGGGATACATGCTTAAGGAGATGGGAATCTTTTGCTATGTTAGATATGGAGAATTTGACAGAGTACCGGAGGAGGCTTAGAGTATTACTAGAAGACATGGTACTTAATGGCATTGTCATGAAGCTAGATGAAGTGTATAGCACTTGGAAAAAGGGACTGCTAACTTTGATTAAAGAATGGCTGATGCTAATAGAGAGGGCTTTTCAAATGCTGGTACTCAGTAGAGGTAATATATAGATTGGAAAGGAATAAAGGAGAAAGGTAGAGGTATCGAGATAGATGATATTGTATTTATTGTTTCTGCAAAATCTCTTAAGCCACTTCCTCCAGACTTTCGCTTCTGGGAGCCCATTGGAAGAGGAAAAATCTATGCTCATGATATAAGAAGTGATCATGTGGGAGTTAGGGATACTGATCCATTTACTGATGGCCAGATGCTAAATTGTGCTCTTGGTGCACAATTTTCTTATGGTGACTTGATGACTAGACCATACCTGAAGGAGATTCAGTACACATGCATAGAATACCCTCCCATACTAGGCAAGTTACCGGAACATCACATCCTATGGAGACTCGATCCCGAGCACCGGGAGATGGTCCATTTGGGACACCTGGAGGAGGAACTGGCATGGCAAAAAGAGAGAGAAGAAACAAGAGAGGATTTGAGGATCAATGCTTAAGGGAGGCTTTGCCTACAACAAATGAGACATATAGGCAAGTATATGATGCATATATGCATACATTTCAGCCCGAGCCATTACATCCAGATCTTAGACCACCTTTTGGAGGGTGGATTCCTTGGGAAGTGGAGCATCCAGAGTTTCTAGAAGCAAATGATATGGACCAAGTTATCCCAGCACCAATAATACCCAAGACCCCTAGGACAGCTGGGTTAAGAATTAGAGATCCCAATCCTGTACAAATACCATAGCAAGGTGAGCAGGGTAGAACCAGAAGAGGAGTCAGAAGGAAGTCAGAGCGACTCCAATAGTGTTGATATTTACCCTGATTTGGATCCCATGGATAGGTAAGAAGCCTCTATATCGTGATCCCAGGAGAGAGACTTGAGAAGTGACTGATTGAGATATGAGTTATGATATGTAAATAGAAGACTAATGAGCTACTAGTTGTAAAATGCCACTTTTGACATGTACATAGTAGTATTAGGCATAATAGTTGTGATGGTAGCTCTTTTTGTCAACCATTTGTACTATGAGTTTTGACTATGTAATGTAAATTATGTTTAATAGTAATGGAAGTTTTATTTGTGTATGATGATGTGAATTTCTAAATAGCTTATAAGGTTGACATTAAGATTAGATGCTTAAATTCATAAACTTTGTTCGAATTACATATTGGTACTAAAAATATCTCTAATGTTGATAGAGTACCAAGGACAAGAGCTGGAAATAATAGAGGAAGAGGTGAGTCCTCACAAGCAAACCAACCTAATAATGCATTTGAGCCGCCTCAAGATCGCTTAGAAGCTATACTTATGGCAATTCAACAACAGAACGTTTTGATATTACAAGCTTTAAGAACGAGACAAACACACCAGACAATGTCCCCATTAAGTGAGACACCCAATGTATCTCAAGAAACTAGTGGGAGACCGGGAAATTCTAATATGTCAACTCAACCATCAAATACTGAGCCTGGAAATTCAGGACAAACCCCTGAACTTGCCTCGAGAGTACAAACAATCGGACAACCTAGACAAGAATTATTACCACTACACCAAGGTCAGACGAATTTATTGCCGGAATTCATCAAGTGCAATAGATATTTTGAAGGGCATCCCCGCAAACCTGAAGAAGCCAAGGATTGGATAGCTCAAATTGAAAGGTCATTTGATGCTTTCCAAATACCTGAAGCCTTAAAGACATCCTATGGATCATATCTATTGCGTTTAAGGGCAAGAATTTGGTGGGATTCTAAATTAAGGACCTTACCACAGCCGGTGACATGGGAACATTCAAACGGGGATTTTAAAGGAATATTTCCCTAGAAGCTTAAAGGCAAAAATAGTACGAGCTAATGAATATGAGTCATGGAAACAATACTATTGATGAGTCTGAGCATGAGTTTCATAGACTACTAAATTGCCCCGATGAATATAGGCAGTGATGAGTTGGAGACAAACGTTTATGGCCGGAATTAGAGCCACATTTCCAGAGAAGGCTTGCTGAGTTTGAGATATTGATTTTGTTGCTTTAGTGGAGAAAGTGAGTTATTGAACGTGCAAAGGTTTATGAAGTGGAAAGGTATAAGAAAAAGAGAACAAACATATGGGAAGATAACTTTTGATAATTCGGGAATCAGTTTTATCCTAAAAGACCAAATTCAAAAAGAGGGGAATAAGAGTGGAAATGACTGGAAAAAGTGGTGTTTACTATTGGAAATGCAAGAAATCCCATTACCGAGAGATTATCTCAATTACCACAAAATGTTATTATTGAGGAGAAGAAAGTGGCATGCCAACTCATGTCCAAAGAGGAGCGGAGCCCCTTGTTTTATTTGTGGAAAAGTCGGGCATATCTACCAATTACCCATAACGATTAGGATCTTCCCAACAAAAAGGAGCAGCGGGGACAACAGCAAATCGAAGAGATAATAATGCAAATAAAGCCACTGGAACACTAGAGTTTCTGTCATGCAAGGAATCCCAATGGGAAGAAGAAATAGAAGAAGTTGATGAAGAAATATTTGGGATAATGCAGAAATTGAGGATATCGGGCTAATTGTGGTATGTAATAGGACCTTGTTGTTATGTTATAATGCACAAGCACACTTAGATCATAGAGAAATTTATGTCGATTATAATATAGAATTATTACCTGATAATAAAAAATTACAAGTAAAAGGTCATCCTTTGTACACGTTGTTTGACTGGCGCAAAACACATTCTTTCATCAAAGATGATTTGGCAAGACAAATAGGATTAACCAATGAGACTATGGATAAAAGATTAGGATTTTCTACTCCTACGGAGTTTGGTCATAACCCGTGAGATTGCTAAAAGATGCCCATTAAGATGGGTGAACAGGAACAGTTGTTGATCTTTTTGGTGGATATACACAAGTATGAAGTCATTCTAAGCATGACTTGGTTGACTATGGTAGGAGCAAAGATTGATTGTCGACTTAAGACAATATCGTTTATGATTGTCAAGGAAGAAGAGGACATTACAAGGTGAATTACTTGAGGATCATGAAACTAAGATGACTGTTATCAAAGTGGATGAAGAGGAAGACTAAAAATTGAAAAGAAGCATAATGAATGCTATGGAAGGTGAACCGAGAGAAACTAATATTCAAAATATCCGAACAATGAATGAATATTTTGGATGTATTTCCTGAGGAACTACCAGGTTTACCCCCATCAAGAGAAGTAGTTTTTTCAATCGATTGCTACCGGGAACAGAACAGTATCGAACCCCCCTTACCGAAGGCACCTATGGAACTAAGGAATTAAAATACAATTACAAGAATTGATGGATATGGATTATCCTCCTAGTGTATCACCATGGGAGCACCAGTTTTATTTGTCAAAAGAAAGATGGTTCCATGAGGTTATGCATAGATTACGAGATTAAACCAAGTTACCATAAAGAACAAGTACCCATTGCCGAGAATTGTAAAATTCGTAACTTTGGATGATGCCTATGTAAAACCATTATTCAAGCTCAAAATGAATGTTTTATGTGTTAAATGATTCCTTAGGTAGTGAATATAGTAAAAGCTTAATTTTAATGCATTACACAAGTTTCTCAAAGAATCATTCAAAAGTGGATTTTCTAAAATTCGGATTTTGAGTAAAGCCTATTTAAAAACATATTTGCAAAGTGAAAAATATAAATTTTTATGTAGAAATGAAGGTCTTGGATAATATAGATGATGAAGACTCATTTTTAATTAAGATAACTAGGAATTTCTAAGAATGGAATCCAAAACACTAGTGTGATGTCAAAATTAGAAAAGTGGATTTTCAAGAAGTAGTTATTGCTAGAGTCTTGCAAAATTAAGGAGTTGAAAGTTTCTTTTACCAAAAATCATCAAGATCATGCATACATTGAGCTCATCACATGTCATTCATGATAGGAAATCATTCATACTTCGTATATACTTGAATCATAAACTAGATACATTTTAAACAAGTACAAAAACTATTTTTCGGAAATAGGAATGGTTACTGATCAGATCTGATCCCTCTGTTCCATGACCTAAATGTTTTCAAAACTTGAAAATAATATTAGAAATAGATAAATCTTTCGAAGTAGATAGAAATCAATATAAAATTTACGAAATTCCGAGTTAAAATGACCAAGTTATGGCCGTTTTAAGTTAGAACTTCCGCAAATAGCGAGAATCACGATTTTTATTAGTGTTGACACATAGTTTGGATTAGTTAAGTGATGAAGTACTGATTAGGGTATTCTTCTTTGGTAGGTGATCC
Organism: Combretum micranthum; assembly: GCA_024138025.1. Classification (NCBI taxonomy): domain Eukaryota; kingdom Viridiplantae; phylum Streptophyta; class Magnoliopsida; order Myrtales; family Combretaceae; genus Combretum; species Combretum micranthum. The sequence goes on along the minus strand of JAMXBD010001746.1, from coordinate 134,020 downwards.
CGAGACAACGAATCCCTACCACCCGATTACTACTATTAAAACACCGGCATACCATAGCCGAGTGAGTATCACTTCTAATTTCAATTATTGCTTGTGATTGTAATGATAGCTGCACTAGTTACTTAGCAAAGATAAAATGAATATGCATGATGGGGTTGAATGGGAATTATATTTGTCTGCTGTTCTTATGTGAAGTTGAATTTAAAGAATATCGAAGCCGGGTGATAAATCATTACTTGTATAGATGCGCTAGGATTGATTGTCTGTGAGTATTGCTTGATCACCTCTAAGAATTGGTATAATTGATTATTCGAAATGGAAAAAAGAAATTGAACGCTTTCATAACACGATGGGGATGGAGTATTAGCATTTGTTGGTTTTTCGTAATCCATAAAACGAATATAAGTTGGTTAATCGTGATCCATAAAACGAATATAAGTTGGTTAATCGTGATCCATAAAACGAATATATGAGTTGGTTGATATCATACCGTAGGATTTGTTAATCTGCTAACCCGGGATGGAGGGCGCAAGTCCATCCACATATGATTTCCGGCTGGTCATATATTTGCTGAATTCACGTGTTTAGTGCATATCATTTGTCTGATTAATCGCTTGCTTGAATGATATGTTTTAATTGCAATATGGAAGTTTTCACTCACTAAGCTAGTATAGCTTACGCCGCTATAGTTTTTATTTGTTGCAACAAGAGTTTATTTGTTTTAAGCCAAGGCAGGCTACAACTCAGGTACAGGAGCTAGGCGTTTCCTATAGAAGTTGTATTCAATTTTTGTTTAGACTTCCACAGGAAACCGAAAGACTCTGGATGACTGTAATGGACCTTTAATATTCTTTTACGGGGGAATGCCCCTTAGACTTTGTAATTTTATATATATGTGTTTTGATTTATTATCTAATGCTATTGAATGTCGTATTAGACTTCTTAACTCCATTGAATAGAGTATTCTATTGTCGTAAAGGGACGCCTTATATCTATACAAGACTCCCGAAAGACTCGGATAGTAATTCGAGGGTCTTATATGGCATGTGACGGACTGTTACATTTAAGATATCCCTATGGGGTGTGACAGCCAGGGTAGGAATTTAATTTGCCGGCATAAGAGTAAAATTCTATATATACGTGAGCGGTTAACAAATTTCGTTTCCTCGTTCTTTCTTCTTTCCTCTAGAGCATTTAGGGTCTATTCTTCGTGCTTTAGGTCTTGTGAGGCTTAGGATTGATTTCAATAAGTGTTCTAACCATCTACAACATGTTTTCTACGAATTTATGCATGATTTCTTTTTGTTGATGTTCTTGAAGGATTTGTGGGAGAAAAACCCTAGCTTTGGTTGGAATCCAAATTTGTGGATGTGAGTCAGGTTTTGGTGATCCAATCAGTAAGCTTCGTCTTTTTGTTGATGGATTTTAATCAATGTGCGATTAAACAATTCTTATACGTTCTTTATGTTATGTAATAAAGGATTTATGGAGAAATATTTGATAATTTGTGGAGTTTATCATTGTTCTTGTGGATTTTGTGGAGTTTGATCGAAGTAGATGGTGCGGATATCAGAGATTTTCTTGTTAAGTTACAGTTTTTAGAGAATTCATGTCTAATGGGACATATTGATAACGTGTTTATTTCTTTATGGATGTATATATGTTGTAATAGGATATTTAGAGTTTATGGAATTGATGTTGGTGTTGATAAGGAGTTTGGAAGTATTTGTTGTTGTTGATATCGGATTTGAGAATTTAAGTTGTATTCTAAATTTGAGAAAGGTACAACCAATCCCTACTTGTTGTTTTTGCTTGTAAGATTAGTATTGCTTGATTGGTTATAAGGAAGAACTTTATAATAAACTTAATTCTATACGGCTTAATAATTGTCTGCTTGGTTGTGCTTGGCTTTGACCAGCAAAGACCTGACAGAGAGTGATACTGATGAGGCATCCTGATGATCTTAGTTTGAGGTTGTTCCTAGTGAACTCGTGCTTTGATGATTCCGGTAGAATTAAGGGGAAACGGGGATGTTTGGGGAGTACCCATTGATCCAATATATATATATAATATATATATATAATTACCTTATTTCAAAGAGTTGGTTGTTTTTAAATAAGAGCCTGAGTTACTTCGAGTTTAGGACTATAGTATGCCTAGTTCTGAATTGTGTCGATTTGCTGACCATAAAATGATAACAAACCGATTGGTTGCATTAGAATAAATCGCATTTGATATATATATTGTGTGTGCTTTCGCATTTGTTTTTAAGGATTGGAGTTTTCGTACTAGGCTTCACAGCTCACTTTTTAAAATTTTAGGTATAGGTGATGAAGACATTATATATGATCTTTCGGGTTATTATTGGTCTTTGATCAGGAGGATGGCGATAGTGAACCTGACTATCCAGCTGAAAGTTAGACTTGTTGATTATAGGTTCACGATAGAGAAGAAGTGTCCAGATATGTGGAAGACTTGATTTTGTTGTATTTTGCTTATTATTATGTTTTATGAACAGTTATTGGTTCATTTGTCGTTGGAAGACTAAATTGTAAATGAAGGATTTCTCTTGTAGACAATTTAAGTTGTTATGTTGGATTGTTGGCTTGTGATTATGCCAACTAGGATATTTGTATGTTAAACAGGAATGTTATGAAGGATATTTGTGTTTCCAGATTATACAAGTTGTGTTGAGTATCTTATGAGATACCTTATGTGTGTATTTACAAGTGATATTTGTATATTTGTGGATATTATAGCCTTAACGTGTCTTATTCAAGAGAAGACACGTGGCAGGTTGTAATGCCTTATTTTAGGGCGTTACAAATATTGAGACTTTCGCGTGATTAGGATAATCATTCTTAAGTCTTAATATTGTATGTGGCAGACTGCCACGTTGGCATGACAAACTTGTCTGTTGTATGATAGGATAGGTATCCTAAATGAATTAAAACTTAAACTCGGCTTAATAAATGAGTGTTGCTCGTGCATGTTCTATTGAATCCAATTTTGGGAGCAACTACCTTGTCCAGAGCGAGCACAGTAGTTTAAACGCTTAAGTCATCCCATCATGATGCAATGACATTTACAAGTGGCTTAGTGAATAGCTAATAGGGCAAACGGTATCGATCCAATGTCTACTTAGGCTTGGAGAGAAGTAATATGATATGGTTCACATTTTATGGGGATGACTGAACTAAACGATGTGATGGATTGGGATTAGCAGAGTTTTGTAATAGCTGTGAACCTTAGATGATGTTATTTTCTTTTAAAATTATGTAGGAAATATAGGTATTTGGGCGGTCTATATCAAATTTTCTTATAAAATTATGTAGGAGACATAGGTATTTGGACCGCCTATATCAACCCCCTGAACAGCTACTGTTACTTAGGACCCCTAAGATCCCAAGATTGTTCCAGAGTACGAGTGCTCCAGTGTTGATTTGTTTACCTTAAATTAAAGATAATAACTTGTCGTTGCTACATTGCATTTAGTTAAACTTGTGTGTCACTTCATGTGTGGTTGTGTTGCTGTTTATTGGGCTTCAATCATTATTGTTGTTGTTGTTGTTGTTGTTGTTATTGTCTATTTCCAAGTGTTGCTTGGATGATTGATGATTGGTGATAATTGTGTTGGGTTATGGGAGTTTTGGGAGGAGGAGTGAATTGAAGTAGAACTATGGAACTTATTTCGTTTGTTTTTGTATGAAGGATTGGATTTATATTTTGTAGTTTGTAATATTCTTTTGAGGGTCTAGTGGAGCCTGAGTTTTGTAATTTATGTTTTTAAAGTTCATTTTACCATCATGAAATGTATATGGGATACCTGATGGTACAGTTTTGTTCTGATAGCGGATCTACTCATGGGAGTAGAATACGAAATATTTTTATGAAGTTTGTTTTCTTGTTATAAATCTAGTTGTCTCCAGAATCTAATTAAATAATTTCATAACTTAAAAATTTGGCTAGCAAACTTTTAACATAGACAACTTCTTGTTGGATAACCTTACGTGTAATATTCAAGTATATATGTGGTTGAGGACTAGGCATGCTTGATTATTAAGTTGGGCATGTCAAGTCTTTATAGAAATAGGGGGGAGCGTTAAATTACATTAGAATGTATCAATTTTTAGGATGAGTTCATTTAAGGTATTAACATTTTAAATGGTTAAAAAGAAGAATTAACGTTTCACACAAAGTGAATCAAATGAGGTACCAATGTTTTGCAAAGTTCATTTAAAATATCAACATTTCAATTAAGTTTCTTGAATTTTCATCAATAGTCAATTATTCATACATTATTTGACTCACTTCACAAAATGTTGATACATCCTTTTAATCACTTGAAACATTTATTCCTCCTTTTAACCACTTGAAATGTTGATTCATTATTTTAACCGCTTATAATATTTATTCATCTTTTTAACTACTTGAAATGTTGATTTCTTAAATAAACTTATCCTCAAACATTGATATCTTCTAATGTAATTTATCCAAGAGGGAGAGAGAGAGAAGGGGAAAGATTGTTGTTTAGCAAAAGAGGAAGAAAACAACATTGACCGGCCATACAATCCAATGTTCTTTTAGAAATTGTAATCACAATTAATAATTGATGTATATTGTTTGTTTCGAGAAAAACAATTTACTAATAGAAAAATGTTGAAAATTTTTTATGGTAAGTAGTATAATTGATTAGTCTTATAAAAACAATTTTTCCTTTATTTGATAGTGAAAATATCAAGATAATTAACACTAAAACATATTCTATAATTAATAATAAATCTACTTAAATAAAAATATTTAAAATTAATAATAAATGTCGTTGGTAGTAAATAATTAGTAGGTAGAGATCATAAATTGATGGTAAAATTTTTTATTGATTTATAATCCATAAGTTGTTTTTCGATAACTAAGGCCCTGTTTTGTTTTGATGAAAATGTTTTTGAGTAATATGTATTTTCATTTTCATGATTGTTTAAGCAAAAATGAGACAATTAATGGAAAATATTTTCCCTTATTTTGGAAAATACAAACTTATTCATAACTTATTTTTGGAAAAACAATTTACAAGATATGAAAAGGTAAGTTATTTTACATTGATTTTTAGCCCATCCACCAATCATTTATAATCAAAAAATATTTATTATTTTTTTTAATATTTTTCCTTTAGGTAGATTTATTTATTTCTTGTTATATATGTATTTTTTTTTTTCTATATTTAAAATGTATAAATTACCTCGAAGTTATATAAACGAAGGAAAAATATTTTTATAAAATTAATCAAACATTTCAAAGTATGTTACTTCTCAAGAAAACTTTTTCAAGGAAAATGTTTTTTCATGAACAAATATTTTTCCTTAAAGCAAACAATGCCTAAGCTATGGATGAGTTTCTATTTTCCAATATAAAAGAAAATCTTTTTAATAATTATCTCACTTTTCTTAAAATAAATATGAAAAAAATGAAAATATTTTCTAAAAAATATTTTTAATAAAAAAAAAGGATTATAGTTATTGAATATATTCCTCTCTTCTGTTTTTTTTTTTTTTTTTCCTCACTTTTTCTCTTGGTCAAGAAGGTAGAGGTTAACTTTTATTTATTTATTTATTGGGTTGAGAGGTTAATTACTATTCATGAGAACCAAAATTCAATGAAAATAGCATCCAAGGAAATGGCAATAATGCCCCTTAATAGGCCTAAGGCCAAAGTAGCATCCCATTTGGTCCAAATTGAAACTAATTTTTTTCATCAGAACAATAACAAAAAGTAGTAGCAATGTGCCACATGAATAGGCTCTCATCAAACTCAGTTCTGCTTGTGCTCTAACTAATATGCTCCAAACAACCATATCTTTCAACCACCTCGTCTACACTTTTTATATAAATACTCGGAAAATATATTCATGCCTACAGCTCTAGCACTACTCATTCCAGTAGAGAACCTGTCGATAGTATGCACTAGTGGATTTCTATAGATGTTTCCCCTGCTTTTGATCACGTTGAAAAAGCACCTTTTTTTTTTTTTTATCTCGTTGATATCATCATCTCCTGAAAAGAAGCTTCCAAACCCAGATGTTTGCTTATTACGCACTCTGGTTCTGAACCATATTTGATTTGCTGATCAAAAACCACTTCTACTCCTTTTCCTAAATAGGCTCTCAACTTCACTGCATCAAATGAAGGGTGGGAAAGAAAAATAACAAAAGTTTGGACCTTTCCTATGGTTTTACACGAGACAACGGATCTAAAGAAGTTACTCTGCTTCATTCTTCTCGACCATCTCTTCCCGACCAGCAAAACTCTGATACATGTGTTAATTTTTGGTGTGAACATATTATTTATTCTTACGTGGCTTGTTTACATTGGTAGTCTTTTGGTGTTATATGGACATGTATACACTAAGATTATTTCAGTTTAGTTTAGTTAACTAGATATAAATAGGATGTAACAAACTCTCTTTATGGTTGAATCATTTCAGATATTTCTTATCTTTCCTCTTTGTACTTTTTCTTTCTCAGCTTCGTATAGAGCTTTCTCATGGAAGTCATTCTATCAATTTGGATTGAATCAGAACAAAGTTATGCAGAATAATTTCACATTTGGAAACAGAAATTTTGCAAGGCTGACCCACCATGCCCTGCCACTATCGTCTTGGCATCTATCCAGAAAATGTATTGTCTAGTCGGATAAAACCACCCAATTGACTACATATAGTTCTAAAATAACATCACCAATAATAAGAAATTATGTGATCAAAACACCCAGTAATGTGGGATTAAACAACATCCGTTTGTGTATGTGTACAATAACAAAGTAAGTTCCTACAAAGGATATAAAGCCCCAGGCAGGCTGAGTAAGAACATAATAATTAAGAACCATCCATCTCAGATAAGACCTTCTTCTCAAGGCAACAACAAATTTACATTATCTGATACAATATTGCTTTCCAATTAAAATTTTCCTTTATAAAGTAGTGCAGTCTACTTCTAGTTTACCATTTTGCCCTGTATGATAATGTTTAAAAAGCATATACTAGGAACGTTGTTTGTTTGGTGTATGTCCTTTCAGAAAACTGTCGGTCGAGATTTGAGAAAGATAAGTTGCTACTTTGATTGTTAGTTGCATATTAAAAATTTAAATGGATTAATAGAGAGACAAGCTATTTCTTGAAAATATGAATTAAAATTACTAAAGATTACGTTCCCTTCAATATCATATAAAAATAAATACGCATCTACGATAAGTACGCATTGGATTGTATCTAATTGTTCTTGGTTATTTTATAAAATGATCATCACTTCTCTTGGTGAGAAAAAAAAAAAAAAAAAGTAAGTAAGTAAGATAACAAACGTGTACATCCCGTAGAAGAGCTGGACTGTGTGTATCGAAAGAAAAGGGAAAAACATAGAAGTATGTTTATTGAAAATAGGAAGATGGAAAACTATGTAGTAAAATACAAATTGTCAGACTATAAATATATATTTTATGTGCTCTTTTTTCAGATATAGATATATTTTTTTTGTAATCAAAGGTATTTAGCTTGCTAATGCTAATGGCTTTGTAGTTCAGTGGCATTCGATAATTCTCATTCTTATGTTATCGAATTCGGTTCTTCACATTATAATGGCTATAGTAGCCATATTATTATAACCATCAGAAAAAATAAAAAATGAATAAGTATTGAGCTTGCTTTAAAATATGGCTGGAAAGGACTTGCTGCTGTTGCAAGGGTATAAACCAGGAACTTTATTAAGCCCAAGCCACGGATGCCGTCTTTGCCTAGTCCTGAGGCTGCTGAAATAAAGCTTTGTGGCTTGGGTTTCGCATGAAAGGCTGGTTGAATTTCTGTTTGCTCACGGACTGTGCTAATCTGGGCTAAACAGTATCGGATTTGGGCTCTTCACTTCCTTGGGTTTCTATGCCCTTTTTCTCAAAGAATTTGAAACCTTGGCTGGATCTTTGGATTTTTGTTCTTTACTTTTGATGTTTGCTTTTTTAGTATATTATAAACTTATCGGGTGATTTGGTCAAAAGAAAAAAGGAAAAAAGTTATTGGGTGGCTTCTAATACTAGAAAGAGGATGTGTCCAATTGATTGGGATATAAACCTATCATCTCCTATCCAGAAGCTGCTTAGTTTGGAGCCTTGTTTTTGTGTTTCTAGTTCTGTGAGCTAACAATGGAGTTTGGTTGTTTCAATAAAAGTTCCTCGTTGATGACAAAATAATAATAATAATTTAAAAAAATTCACCTCCATCTGTAGATTCAATAATATCAAATTTTAAAAAATTAATTACAAAATATTCTTAAATCTTCTATCACAAAATATTAAAATGCTGAACTGTGAAAAACTATATATAATTTTTTGGTTTAATAAAAATATATTTATATATTGCAATTTTTTAATTTTTTCTCAATTTAAACTCTAATGAAACTTATTAAGGGAGAGGGAGGAGGAAAAAAAAAAAAAGGAAACCATTACTGTTATATAAAGGGAGTTATGCCCTTTTGCCCATGAAGCAGGTATTACTTTAAATATGAGTCATAGGTTTTGTGGTGGTTAAATAATCGGTTGATAAAATAAGAATATAAAGATTAAAGTGTTTCGTAAGTTGTTTGGCCAAAAAAAAAAAAAAAAGTGTTCCTTAAGTTAATAAAATAAAATTGATAATATAATATATATATACACACTATTTTCCTTATTCCATCCATACTTGTTGGAATTATAAAATACCCTCACAAATGCATTTATCATTTTTATTTTCCTTTTTTTTTTTAATGAATTACTAAAAATATCCAAGTTAGGTGCAGTGCCTAAAAACATAATTCTTTAATGGAAAAGGGAAATGGGAGGGAGAGAAGTTTACCTTGACCCAAGGAAAAGACTGTAGGGCCCATTGTCCATAGATGTTGAACAATGTCTATGTCCTGTTTTTTTTTTTTTTCTTTTTTTTCCTAGGAAATTGTGAAATTGGTATCAAAATTTGTAAAAACATTTAATTTAATGTGTAGATGTTTATCATTACTCTATAGTCTTAGAAGCGTTAGTAAGATATTAATAATATGATTTTTTTTATTTTTTTATTTACAAATAGAGCAGCTAATATTAAAAATATAATAAATATAATTATAAAAAATTTACATTAACGTAATTTAATTATATAAAAAAATAACCAACCGAAAGAGTGGGCCTGGAGCGAAACTATGGATCCCACCGAGCAACACACGTTTGACCCTGTTCATCAGTTGGCTCCAAATTTCCACCTAGTGATTGCCTTGACAAACCACATCTAAACACAGTTGTACGAGTCTTTATGATCACTTTTTTTATGGTCATTTTTCCCCCTCATATACTCAAATAGAAACAAATCCTTGAAACTTGCATTGTTACAACTGGGCCCGCAACTTTGACTTTCAACATTTTCTCTATTTCCATTGTCATGCATTTTTTATTATTCTACTTTTCTATACAATTTTTAGTGGATTCAGCTTATTTTATTTTATCTTAGTTTTCTTTAATACAGAAGAATCTTTGTAATATAATCCACTATCCTAGTAAAACGAACCAATCTATGTTGTAATTTATTATAGCTTATACATAGTAATTATTAAAAAATTTTATTGGTTTTTGTTAGACAATTAATGTCTAATAAGTTGAATTGATCCAGATTAATAACAAAACTGTTTAAGTAAGGAAAGCAAACTAGCAAAGTTTAAGAGTCAAGTTGTTCCTTCATGCATTAGACTATATGCTTTTTGAACCCTGATAATTGACATTAATTCTCCTTCTAAAAATAAATAAATTAAAATATAACATGGATGTATTTTCGTATGGCAGGTTTTCAATTTCTTTTTTATTTTTTCCTTAGTCGGAAAGAAAATATTAAAAATAATTAAAATAAATAAAGAAAAAGCCAATCTACAATGTAGCCCGCCCCCTTGCGCCACCATTTGAGGAGGCCCCTACTGCCGAGGCTCTTTTATTTGCTTAGACTTGATGCAACCGGAAGACTGTTTAATAGAGTTCCTTCCCAATCCATTAAAAGCCATACAGGATTAAACCTTATAAGATTTTATGTTTGGATTTGGATATGTTATAAAAATCCTACAGAGGATCGAGTTTGGATCTTATAAGATACCTTATAGATAACTCGATCCAGTGTATTTCATAATTAAAATTCAAATAATAAAATATAAAAACATTCCTAAAATTAACCTAACCATAGTCTCTCCTCTACCGTCCACACAATCACACAATATAGACCACACTCTCTACCACACAACACACACTAAAGCAGGTGGACTTCGAGTTCTAAAGCAAACTGTTGGTTTCTCTCAAATGATGATTTTGATGATAACAAAAAGGAGTAAATAATTATTAACATATTCATTAAGTGTGCAAGGATTCAATATAATCAAAGTGGTTTACAATGACTTCAGAGAAAGATTTCAAAAGAGGCTCTATACAAAGAATACTTTAAAAAAATTTTGGAGAAGATTTCAAGAACAAATAAGCTATCAGAAAGTTAATCAGAAGGTACTCCGCTGGCTTTTTAAACTATCAAAAGGTTCGTTAGAAGGTGATCTGTAATTTTTTTAAAAAAGTTACTAAACACTTACAGTGAGCTCTAGATTCGAATTTTTGTTTTATGGATTTGATATTTTGAAGACCCATCTCCAATGTTGAGTATATTTAGGTAATATACTTAATGTGTTTCACAAAGTTGATTCAATATCCATGGGGATTCAAATTTGGTTAGATTAGAGTTCAATTTTTTAGAAAATTTTGTTTTGACAGCAAGGAAAAACTACGTGACTTACAAGGTTCCATTTTCAATAGTTTATTCAAGTTTTATTTGGGATATGGAAGACATGATCCAAATATGCAAGGAACTTGTCTAATGATTATTTGTCTATACAAGAAAGTCAAAACTTATAGAAAAAACGATTTTTTTGTTGCATGAACAATACCAGGCGAAGGAATATGTCAACAACGGTGATTTGAAATTCGAATTTCAAGTTCAAGATAATTATACAAGTTGTTGGAGATTTGAACTTATCCATTGGAGCAAGAATTTCGAGATAACAACAACAAGATCTCAAGTTATTCAAAATTTGCAATTTTAAAGAAAAAGATGAGCTGATATTACGCACAAAATAAGGAGCAAAGTTTATCCAATTGATTTTCTAGCCGTTAGAAGATACAAGGATAGGTATACCCACCCAAGATAGAGAAAAGCAAGCACAATCACGTGAAAAACAAGAGAAAATAAAGAGCCACGAATTTCCCTTGGATTTGAGCAAATTTACCGTCATTCCATTTATCTTCTTTTGTTCGAAAATTTTGAGGACCCATACTTTATTTCCTCTGATCTAGATTTATTCATTTGATGAGAGATTGAGAGTTACAAGTAGGTTCGGTAGATTGATTGCTTAGGAGAATCAAGCTGAGTGAATTGTAGCCAAAGAGAATTGGCAAGAACATCTTGTAACTTTATTGATTTAATTGGATAGTGGAACACAACCGGTGTGGAATACCGGGACCCTGGCTTGGGGATGGATTGACGCTCATGGCGGAACCTCTATAATTCGACTTTGCACTCTCTACTCCCTTATCTCTCTTTAAATTCGTGCAATTTTATTTATTATTCATAACTGTGATATATGCTCAGAAGGTTGATCAAAGAGTAACTTACTTATATTTTCTTAATCAGAGAGTTAGTCGGAAGGTTTCTGGGAGTAAAAAGTTTTGAATTGATATTTGATTTTTTGTGAGCTTAAGCAAATCATTGTGATCCGAATTATTGTTCAAAGTTTTATTTGTTAAGTTTATTGTTTTAAGAAAGTTTCAAAACCATTTTAGTTGAATAATCAAGTGGTGAAATTTATTCAAAATTTTTAAAAGTAAATTTTATAACCAATTCACCCTCCCTCTTGGTTATCTTTTTAGGACCAACACAAACTCTATAAGGCAGGTTTAAAAATAGTATTAAAGCATTATACAGTTATAAAAGTCGGGTTTGGTAAATCCAAGAAAGCTTCTAAGGTCTCATCAATATGAATGTCCGATCAACTATCTAACCGTTAAAATAGATATAGTAATTTGAATATTAACTATTTTAGTGGTTCGATCACGGTTAAATATGGTGTGAGCTATTAGATAGTAACAGGACTGGTCCTATCAAAATTAGTTACAGGACTATAAAATTTACTGTAAATTCAATAAGGCAACAAGTCAAGTTTCCGAGTTTATCCAAAGCCCAATCTGATTGCATCCTTAAATGCAAAGCAAAAGTCCATATTTATATAGTTTTTAACAAAAACAAAAAAAAAAAAAAATTGGGTTTGAGGGTTTATATATAATATTTTATGCATTTTAGAGCATTTGTCCATCTAGGATTAACGAAATATAATTTGTCATGGACAAAGACCCTAAAATGCATATAAGTTATAAATATAAATCTTTAAACAAATAATTGAAAAATCTAAATCTTTTCTTCAAAATTGGACAAATGTGAGCCCTAAAATGCATAGTTGAGGGTTTCTTTTTTTCCTATTTTTTTTCTTTTAAGGAACATCTAAAGAAATAATCCATTTTCCTTTTTATTTATTATTGCTTGAAAAATAGTTTTTAAAACTTAGTACATCCATCATTTATTAGCTATCCTCATACATCATAATCGAATTGATAATAATAATAATAATAGAACCATAGTTTTTAAAAGAAAAAAATTGGGTAAATCTACAAGCAAATACCTCAATTTTGGGACAATGCACTTAAAGGTTCATATTTGTACAATTTTGCAAAAAAACAACCTATGTTTTTTAATTATGCATTTAAGGATTTGTATTTATAAATTACTTGCAATTGGGACCTTTCTTTATGCCACATCAAATTTCATTAACGGCAAATGGATACGGGTCTTAAAATACATGTAAATTAAAATCCAAATCTTTTTGCAGAAAATGTACAAATACATGTCTTTCCTCTGCATTTTTCCTAATAAATAATATTGTATATAGAATTTTTTTTTTATCTTTCTTTTTTGAACTTAGAATTATCTATAAAGTAGTGTCTAAAGAGTCTATACATCTATAAAAAAAAAATGTTAATTGCAAATGTGGCATTAAACATATCAATGAGGAACAAAAAACTTAAAGTCTACATTAGTTGAAGTGATTTTCACATGTATTTTCATTTTAGGTATATAGAGGGGAAAAATTGGTTTCTTTTCTTCTTTATTGTATAAGATAATCCAAACTTTGATGGATGAAATTGAATTCATTTTCCCAATTTAGATGGCTAAAAGTTAATTGTATTATAATATTTAGATTTGACTCCTTTAGTTAAGTGATAAAGTCTGAGGAGTCTAGTACTCAATTGAGATGATCAAGAAAGATTTTATATAGTAGGTTTAGTATATAGAGCCTATTGAAATAGCCTATCATGATACATGTACTATAAGAGACTACATTTGATTGTTGATCATCAATGCGATTTGATAAATAATATCAATGGTGAAACTTTATGTATACCTCTAGTCCCTCTTCATTTACAGGATTCATAAATTTGATGGAAATGTTGTCATACTACTAGATTTATATCTCAAAAGATTGAACACTTATGCATATTTTAGAACACATCTTGTTCATTACTGATAGTGGAATATGATGCTTGATACCTCCTCTAACTGCAACAAGTACATTCAAGATAATTGAGATTTCCTAATCTTCCTTTTTATTCCACTTCTTTCTTAATCATCCTTTAATTGCCATTTCATGTCACTCCCTTTAGGCCATGCATGGAATGATATTCATGCAGCATACATGTGACTAATTTAGTAAAATTCTTACATCTACCTTGTGAAAACTCTACTAAGGAGAGGGAAATTCAACACTTTCACATGGGACCCCCATTATAAAAAGGGGAATACTTTTTCTTTGTCATTAAAAAAAAATAGAGTCCCATTAATAAAGGACGACAAAGAGCAAAACAAGCCAAAAGAAATTGTATGGCACCAAGATGGTTAGCAGAAAGAAAAAAGCTAGTTGAATGGGTGGCCAATCACCATGGGTCGACCGAACCCAATCAACCAATCTAGGTTGTAGCATACACAAGACACTTTGTTTCACTAGATAGTGTTATCTGAACCAACAAGTTATTTTTTTGGTTCTTGCTTATTTTAGCTAATTTGGTTAGTTATAGTTTTGATGTCCTATTTTGAATCTTATTATTTTAGTTAGTTTTTATATATGTCTTAAGTTAATGTTAGGGTTTTTTTAAGCCTATAAATACACCGGTATTTTTTTAATGAAATGTTATGTGATGAATTTAGTAGAGTTATTTACTTGCTTATATGTATTGACTTTATGTCGTTCTATCTTGAATATTAAGCATTGATTTTGAGATTAAATTCCTTTGCCCTTTTTTAAACAACCTAAGACACACTAACTCAACAGGTCACAAGTCCAAAAACCTAGACCTAGCTCTAGAGTTGCCTAAATCATTTTAATGTCAAGTTTTAAATCATAGACCACATACAAGTCTAAGTCATAAACTCATGGCCTACGATAAGCAAGCTTATTTGTAAACTTAAAATAAAAAAGAACAAATTAAAAATTAGTAAAACTAATAACTTAAAATCTATATATAACGCATCAACTTATCTTAAAGTTTTAACAATGTGGGTCTACAAAAGATCTAAAGGCTACAAAGAAAATTAAAACACAAAAATTAGTTCCATTTTATCAAGCCATGTCTTTAGAGAAAGAGAGAGAGATATATATATATATACTTTTTAAGGTATATTTATGTGTTATGTTGTTAGTTACAACACATTCAATGTTGTAAATAGGCAATAATTATTTTGTTAAGTCTCCTAATTTGGTTTTGATGATAACAAAATATGCATAAGTGTTTACTAACAAAGTTATTAAGTGCACAGCTTTCAAGTGTAAAATATATAAGAAGACTAAATTGATCAATTAAGGTTTATTAGAAACTTTATAGAAGAAGTTCGTCAAAAAAAGATTTAACTCGGAGGGTAATCCAGAATCTATATGGAAAGCTAGTCAAGAAGTTTGTATCACTTAGAAGGTAACTCAAAGGGTAGACCTACTACTTGTCAAGAAGACAGTAACACTCAGAAGGTAACTTGGATAGCAGACCTACTACACGGACAAAATCTACAGAATTATGAACAACAAGATGTAGATCAAGTTTTCTTCAATTCTTTCATCAATTTAAAGACTAGCTCCAAAGTTTAATGTATCTAGGTAATATATTTAAATATGTTCCATAAATTTGGTTAAAATGTCTAGGGGATTTAAGTTTACATCTAATTAAATTTTTATCCTCGAAGGATTAATTTTTTGACAGCATGTTCAAGTTTCTAAAGACTAGATTAAGATTCCTTTCAACTATGTCAAGCATCATTTATTCTGTTAAAGTTAGTTATTTATGAAGTATTAAGGTCGTGATTCAACAGCAAAAGGAATTCAAATTTGAAGAAGCTTATGAACAGCAAGATACGATCCTATTTCTACGAGATATATATTTTATTTGAATTGGAAATGTATCAAAAGTTGTTTCTCATCTAGATAAGGTTAACAATGTTTAAAATATTACCTAAGTCTTTTCTACAGCAGGATAAGGATCAGCAATCAGTTTTACACACAAATCATTATCTCTAGAAGACGCATAAATATCAGGAACAATTATCTATTTGAACTGTCACTTTGTTTATTATCCATTACTAATAAATATACCAGCAAATTGGTCAAACAACACGGAGCATACTATCAAGAACAAATCTTATCTCAACATTCAAATTTTCTTCTCATCTAATCGTTGAAGATGTGAAGATATACATCAACTGAAGTCCAAGAAAAGCATAATACACTTGTGTGAAAAAGAGGCTCTCTTCTTACTGCGAAATATCAGCTCATGTGTGCAAAATATTACTAGTTTAAAATTTCATTCTTTGAGCCGTATTTTGAGAGGAATTATTAATTTTTCACTTCTCATTTGTTTTAGATTGCTTTGTAAGAGTTAGATGACAAATAAACTCTGAGTTCAGAGATAATTAAGGTTTAGCATGAAGTTTAACAGAGTGAATTGAGATACTATATGGAATCGCTTTTTATTAGATATAGTGGAATATACCGATATGGAATATTGGTTCCCCTGCTTGGAGCTGAAAAAGAAGATTGACACTCAAGGCGAAACCTCTGTAAATCATTACACAAACTTCTCTTACCCTTCTCTTTATTATTGTGCATTTAATTACTTGTTGTGATTACAAAGCAAACTTAAAGCCATTATTTTATTTATAACTAATTGGGGCGGTGTTTTAAAGTTTGGTAAAATCAAGTTAAAGTTTTCCCATAATAGAAGGGTCACTTTATAAGTTAGAGTATGCAACACTCTAAATAATTATTTCTTTTTCCACATTTTTAATAATACATATATTTAAATATTATGGGAATATCCATGGAGAACAATAGTTCACAATTCGTTGGAATCACAAAGAATCGGAATCTACTACAAATGATAAGATTAGGTAAACTAGATTTAAGAGAAACGCTCATGGTTCTTAAATAAAATATCAATTCATGTGTGCAAAATACTGCTAGTTTAAAATTTCATTCCTTGAGCCGAATTTTGAGAGGAATTATTAATTCTTTATTCCTCATTTGTTTTAGATTACTTTATGAGAGTTAGATTACAAATAGACTTTGAGTTCAAAGATAGGTAAGGTTTAGCATGAAGTCTAACAGAGTGAATTGAGATACTATTTGTAATCATTTTTTATTGGATATAGTAGAATATACCGATATGGAATATCGGGTCCCGGGCTTAGAGTTGGAAGAGAGGACTGACGCTCAAGGCTGAACCTCTGTAAATCACTACATAAACTTCTCTTACCTTCTCTTTATTGTTGTGCATTTAATTACTTGTTGTAATTACAAAGCAAACTTAAACCCATATTTTATTTGTAACTAATTGGGGCAGTGTTTTAAAGTTTGGTAAAATCAAGTTAAAGTTTTTGTTTTAAGAAACCAATTCACCAACATATTTTTAATTCACATGAAAAAAATTTAAATTTAATGTTATTTAATTATATGTTTTTATATTTATTTATCTATTTTAGTTTCTTTTACTTTAGTTTGTCTTTAGTGTTTTTTTTTCAATTTCTTTTTTCTTAATTTTCGATTGAGAACCCTATAACAACCTAAAAGGGCCATAGTAGAAATACTATAAAATCATCATTTTATGTGTACACACATAATAGAAGGGTCACCTTATAAGTTAGAGTTTGCAACACTCTAATAAATTATTTGCTTTTTCCACATTTATAATAATACATGTATTTAAATATTATAGGAATAACCACAATAGTTCACTATTTGTTAGAATCACAAAGAATCAAAATCTACTACAAATGATAAGACTAGGTAAACTAAATTTAAGAGAAACATTCATGGTTCTTAAATAAAATCCCTAAAGATGGAATGACTATCTTAAGAATGAATATTCAAGTCTTGAATCTCGAATCTCAAGTTAGCTTTATCCCAACAAACTCCAAATCCTTTACCTATCTTGTAAATTCTGACCTATGATATACTCTTAGCTCAAATCCCATCTCATTCCCATCATTCAAACAACCTGCAAGGATATTGTATGGCTCTAACCTAGAGGCGTTATTAGCTCACACGTGTCCTTAATAAAGATAGACACGCTAAGGCTATAAGTTATTAAAATCCATAAATATATAAACCAAGTATCACCTATTACTCACAATAAGGTTACTTTAAAAAACTTTAATACTATGAAGAAATAAAACTTCCTCAATTCACCTACATCATGAACTAAAAATCCAAACTTTAACATAACTTCAACATGATAAGAAAATCCTTAAAATATTAAAAGTCTCAAAGAAAGCTAATCAAAATATAGAATTTTCTTCTCAAATCACTATGTCTAATCCAACCAATCCAATTATCAGCAGGATGGTCAAATCCACTATTGCTCTCCCTGTAGTCCACGAATACATCATAACCCGTTAGATCATACACAATTGGATCTTCACCTGTACTGTAAAAAAGAATAAGGATTGAGCAAAAAACGCCCAATACGCCAAACCGAAACCACGTGCATATGAACAAGCAACAAGCAATAGCACATGCAACTTATAACTAATGCAACAGTAATAAATTTGTTATCTTTAATTAGTCTGCAACCATCATAGTCTAGAACTATTATACACTAGTCCTAAACCTGGAGTATCTCACGACTCCCTAAAAACATCCAATATAGAAAATAGGTAATTACATACATATTGGTGTTGGGAATCTCCCACATACGGAGTGCCATACTCGCACTACTCCAAAACTACCGGAAGCATCTCCAGGTGCAACTCCACTTGGGACAACACCATACAAGGATCATTAGGTTGCCAGCATTAGTATCACACTCTACATGGTCTTTACTAACCACAGCCAATCACAAGCAACACTCAATTCAATTAAAGTCCAACAGAATTGAGTCAAGTTTAACAAATCTAATCCCATAAGCATAATCAACAAACATGGTATGGTCATACCTGGATTATCCTTTTCACAAAACCCTAATATCAACAGAACCTTGATCACAAAACAAAACCATCTCAACACAACCATATAAATATCGAATATCAAGATAAACCAAACCCTAATCTATCAAGAACTAAGATCAAGGTTATACACTAACCTCCTCAATTTGTATGTTAACTAGAAACTCCAATAACAAGAATTTCTCCAAAGTTCACCAAAACCCTAGAATTCCTTTCGTAACATAACATAACACCAAAAAAAAAAAAGACTACTTTGATGATACTACAAAGATAAAATAGATTTATACCTTATCTAGGATGAGATTTCCAATCTTCCTTGATCACCAAGAACTCACAATCCAACAACACCTAGGGTTTATCTCTTATCACTTGATTCCTCACAAAACCAATTGAAAACAACATTTAGAAATCAAGATCTAATCAAAACTTAACCCAAAAGAGATTTGAAAGGAAGTTCTTACCTAGACTTGCCTTAGGAAGAGATGTGAGGAAGAAACTAAAGACCTAAGGGATATATATAGGAATTAGGAAACCCTAGCACAAAGAAAAGATGTTCTATTTTGTGGAAATATAAGTTGAAACCAAGCTAGCGGCTCAAAGGCAGCTTAGATTCGAAGAAGTACAATTTCTTCACGTAAGCTGGCAGAAGGCCAGCAGCTTTCATTGTGAACGACGGTGGCCTTGGTCCGGCTTTCCCTATACACTACCGTCTTTTACAAATTTTCTTGCAAATCTCCTAAAACTTCAATGCTGGCATAAAGCCGGCGGTGTGGCGGCCTTGCATGTCAAAGCCAGCAGCTTATAGCTGGCCTAAGTCCTCCCCTTCTTATTCTACACGAACAACTTCTTCGAGTCCAAATCCATCTGTTACATGAAAAAAATACCCTCTTATAATATTTTATTACAATACTACCATTCATTATAGATCAATTATTCATATATTACAGATATTTTAAGAAAAAAATGATGCCTTATAACAATGAATTTTTTTTCTTGCCTATAAACAATAAATAATACAATAAAGTGAAAGCAAATAATAAAAAATACCAAGATTTAACGTGAAAAACCCTAATAGGAGAAAAAACAGCCAGACGACATGAAAAAACTTCCACTATGAACAAGTAATAGAATTACAATTTTTTTCTTTACTAGTTATATTAGTGGATAGACAAACATTCACCAATACGGTAGATATCAATAAAATCCCAAAACTAATTATTTCGTGAAAACATGAAAATACCTATTCAAATCTAGGCAACTGAGAAAATTTGATAAAGTATGGAAGCAATCGCCTCATAGTACTCTATGCCATATATTCAATGAAAGAAGTTTCATCACAATTAATTTCTTTATTCAAAGATCTACCACTATTGATATTAGATTTAGATGCTTTCTACCATGGGTTGATGACCAATTTGGTACCTAAATTTTCAAAAAAGAGTAATTAGCTACCCAGACTTTAAAAAGATATTGATACCTAAACTAACTTCTCGAGAACACAAATCATACCTGATATAACACTGTTAGGTTCCATCAATGATGTGGCAAAAACATCTAATCCCACCCTGCAAGTGTCATTTAATATGCAAAAAAAAAAAATGAAACAAATAACCGGTCCTTCACATTTCATGCTATGATCATCTCTCTTTCTCTCCCTCTCTATCTATCTATCTATTTCTCTACAAGGATGCGGTGGTCTTCACCATAGTCACCATCATCATCATCATTTTTACATGCCCATTACCATATCACCATTATTATTTTCCTTGTACACCTTATCTCTACTTCCTTTTCCTTCACTCTAGACTTCCCCTGCAAACCTCCCTACTTCTCTTCCCAGCCATTAACACTTTCCTCTCTCCCCTTGCGTCACCTTCATCAACCTTAGCCCTACAGCAACTTCATTCCCATAAACCATCCTCTTGATCGCCGCATTCAATCATACCTTATGGTTCCTAATAGGTGCTGCCATCGGTGTTGAGGCATGAGCTATGTACAACATGGGACAAGCTGTATTGACATTTTGGCCATCGAATGTGAATGTGAATGTGTTTAGGAATCCTATATAAGGGAGAGGGCAGGAAACACCGAAGAAGATCAAATGACGGTGTTGAGTTTTTGGGTAATGTTTGTTAGAGGATTCCAAGGTAGAGGGTATCAGGAGATAGGCGATGGTGTGCAATAATAATAGATGAGAATAAAGCTGGAACTCACCAACTAAATAGAGTCATCTTGTCTTGTGTAGCTCCAATAGCGACATAGATGGTGCTTCTTCGGTGTAGTAGTGAACGGTGAGTCGAGTAGACTCAGTGGTATAAAGGGAATGGCTATAAGCTGTTTTGTGATGTTCTTTTAAGTGGTATTGTGAAGGATGAGGGCCACATTGCGGTATAAGTCATGGGTCTGGTCGTGTAGTGGCTAAGATGGCACTAGGTGAAGGAAATGGGTCTATTGCTTCGTTGAAGAAGATGGTTGACACAAGTCCTTTTGATTACCAGAGGTGGGTTTAGGGTTGTTTGTGTTTCAATATGATGCTTGGGTAAGATTGGGCGTATTCAGATTGTGAAGCAAAGTGGAATGAGTTGCTTGAGTCTAAAGAGAGGGTGTTGAGAGAAAATTAACCCTAGAAAGAGAGGTGCTCTAGAGAGAGAGTGGCGAAAGTTCTGACGAATTCTAAAAAGGAGAAGTTTTGGGAAGAAGAAATGACACATGGCAGGATGGGAGGGATTGGATTTTTTACCACGTCATTGATGGAACCTATAGGTGTTATATTAGGTATGATTTGTCTTTGAAAAGTTAGTTTAGGTATCAAATTGATCTTTTTAAATCTGGGTAGCTAATTGCTCTTTTTTGAAAAGTTCATGTACCAAAAGAGTCATTAACCCTTCTACCATTTCTATCACTATTGATCTATCTGTACCACATTTCCACCATTGCAAGTCCCATCTATAGATATTATGAATTTGAAGATTATGGAAATTGAGTTAATATGGTTTTATCAGGGTATTAAAATAAGTGAATTTTTTCCCTATGCATCTTTATCCTATTATGGGATTTAGTTTACTTGGGTTATTTTCTCTTAAAAGAAATAATAATATCCCCAATGTGGGACAATTAAACTGTAAAAGAGATGTACTTGATTTGTTATTTTTTATTTCTTGATTTACATAATTGATGCAATGTTTTTTAATGAAATTCATCTTTATTAAGGAAAAAAAACGGTAGAAGATAACAATACGAACTTAGGTCTATAGGTATAAGTTGATAATTTACTCACCAAAGGGGTAACATGTAAAAGAAAGTTGACCGTACCCTTTGATGTGTATCACATATTTTAAGCAAAATTCAAGTATAATTTTACCACTTATAAATGTACGGCATTTGTGTGCACCGGTAGGCAAATATACGTTGATTTAGTTACTATTTCTTTATTTTATTAATAAATTGGATTTTGTAAAATCGCATCTATTGGAATAATCTAAACATTATAACTTGGAAAATAATAAAGAAAAATTTTAGGACCGTTGGTGTATCTAGATCTAGAAGGGAGAAAGAGTGATATTGAGTTGTGACGGAGATGGGGAAGGGATTGTAGGGTCCGGAAGGCGCGATAACCTAATCTTTATGGTATGAATTTGTGATAACGTAATCTTTCAGTTTTTTTTTTTTTTTTCCTCATTTTCTTATATTGTTGCACAGTACCTAATGGGCCATGTCTGCCTCTTTCCATTAATTGATTCCCTTCGTGGGTCCCATTTGAAAATTTTTAACAAAAGAAAAGTGAGATGAAATCGCACTGACTTTCTCAGGTTATATATTTATTTATATCCCATATTATTATATAAAGTAAGCAAAAGAAAAAAAAAAGGACCTTTGAATAATCTGGACCCAAAAAAAAAAAGAAAATCTTTTATTTAACTAGGGTTACCTTCAAAAAGTTCAAAGTCGTAAGTCGTAACCCTACCATGTTCACCATACGTGAAGAGATAGATATATCGAACGTGATAGCTCTCTCCCCATTAGTTTATTTTCTCTTTTTAGGTGATTGGCAAGTTCCTTATTTTTTAATTATTTTATTATATCCCAAAAAGAGAATTCCATTCCGCTTTCCCCTTTTCTGTTCTCTTACAAGTACCTGGGCCCCACGCAAACCCCAGTTTTCCACTACCACCAACATAAACATCAACCAATTAAATTTTTCTCATTAATTTTAAAAATCAATTTCAATAAAAAAATACCAAAATATTAGGCCTTAATCATTAAATGGATTTTGATTACAAAGTTGTACATCAGCCAACTTCAATTCATTAGTTGACAATACCTATCCAAAGAGTTCTTTATGCAACGTGGAGGAAGTTTGTTATTGTTTTTCATTTAAAAAAAAAAAGAAAGAAAATACATTGAAAGAGACCAATGATTTAGAAAGACGTGTAACACGTAATGATGTTTGAACTTCGAAGAATAAAATATAAGAGCTATCTTCTAACATTAGCTTATCTCGAAGCGATCCATATTCGATTTAAAAAATTAAAAAAAAAAGAAAAAGAAAAAGAAAAAAGTTTGGTCTCTTCACGAATCATATAGACAAAGTGTGTTATTCATTATGCTCAGTTACAGTTTAAAAAATAATAATATAACAAAAAAACAAAAAAAAAAAACTAGTAGGGAAGGGCCGATGTGGAATCTAACTGAGCAGGAAAAAAAAAAAAAAAAGGAATTATTCCCAATGGATCGATATCAATATTATACACGAGAAATCCACTATGATAATCTTTTTATTTGACAACATGACAATAATTGTCCATAGAAAAGGATAAAGTTTTTAAGATATTGTACATAAAAGACAAGAGCCACGTGTGACTTAGATCCATCCACAGTGCTGTTTGTCAGAGTCTGCCAAAGTGGAATCTGCACAAACTTGATTTTCAATTCAGTTTTTGCTCTCTACTATTACATCCACCTCCTTGAAGGCATTATTTAAATCTTTCTTCTACCTATGGCCCAAAAAAAAATCTTTCTTCATCACAAGCCTACCCTTCGTTACATATGAAAGCACTCTCCAAAAAAGTGGTACATTACAACAACTCTTGAAAAACAAAATATTAATAATCATTATCTGCGTTAGATTACATATGATTCGACGTGTTTATTTATATTATGAAAAGAACATGAAATTTACATAAACATGAAAGAAAACGTAATGAAAAAATTTTGAGGGTCATCTTATATTTGCCAGGCATATAAATATACATATACACCTTCCATAGGCATAAACATTTTGTCAGGATATGTTTTTTCACTTTCTGGAAAATTAGAACCCAAAAGAGGAAAAGAGGTATCTAAGACTAAGGAAACCCAAAAAAAAAAAAAAGAGAAGGAAAAAAAACCAAAAAAAAAAATATTGAGTCTGCCTTGCTTTTCTTGACACTAGTAAGTAAATAATTTCAAACTCCTCCCTCTTTTCCCTACTACAAAAAAACATGGATCCATCATCTTTCTTCTCATTGCATTGAACCATACCCCTACTACTCAAAAAACCAATTCAACATATAATCAGACTTCACAAATAACCAGTCCAATTATAGACACGAAAGGGTACACAGAAGAATACACATTGCAGGTACAACATGCCGGAGAGGATCTTCCTTTACAGATTCTTCAACTTCATCCTCCCGAAGACTGCGTGCCCCGAGTCTGCATCCTGTCAACCAGGCTCAGCGATGTCCCTCCATCCAGCAAATTCTTCTCAGGCTGCCAGAGGCCATACAAATTGTCATTTTTCTGCACAAGAAACTGCTCTTGCCTTTCAAACTAAGGCAAATCCCTTTTTTTTTTTTTTTAACAATTTTAGGCCCATTGCAAATCTTCTGTTTTTTCAAATATTTTCTTGCTTTTAAACCTGTCCCCTCTCTCTCTCTAGCTTGCCCCTGTATGGGATTGCGGAGTGCAAAGCATTAAGGGCAAAATCTCTACTCACCAGCGGGTTGTTTCTGTTCAGCCGTCTTCACCTGAACAGCATTAGGAACTGCATGTACATATGGGAAGCCTGAAGGGACGATCTGATGAGGGTTCCCAGGTGATTGTGCAACAGCAAACGGTGCTGCATGGAGAATACCCTGTGATGGTACTCCAGCCCCTTTCATGTTGCCAGTACTTGCAGCAACAGCCTTGACAGGATCGCAAGTGCTGGCACTAGCAAGCGACAACATCGCAGATGATGATGTTGTCAATGTCCCTTGAGGCTGTGGTGACTTTTGGGGTTGATCTGAGGGCCGTCTTTGAAGATAGTAACCACTAGCAACAGATGCAGCTGTAGTAGAATTTGTATTATGAGGTGGTTGAACTTGAACGTAAGAATGTGAAAAGAACAGCTGGCTTTGCTGCAATGCCTGTTTATTGATCTGCTGCTGCTGTGGCAACTGATGCTTTGTTCCTCCACTCGATGAGGTGGTGATATGAGCGTTTCCAAGGATCGAAGGGACATTCCCTCCAACAACAGGAGGGGACTTCCGGCTAGCCACTGTTGGAGAACTCTTACCTTGCTGAGATGACAATGAAGAAGCTTGAGC
Source organism: Combretum micranthum (assembly GCA_024138025.1). NCBI lineage: Eukaryota > Viridiplantae > Streptophyta > Magnoliopsida > Myrtales > Combretaceae > Combretum > Combretum micranthum. The sequence continues at coordinate 108,839 of JAMXBD010001746.1, read as the reverse complement.
AGGTTTATTGCAGGTTGACGAGGAAGTAGTAGTTCTTGGGCTTCCTCCGGCACTTTTGGACATCGATGAGTTAGTTGGGGAACCAACAACTAGTGGGGGAGATGATGATTGGTTACTATTTGGTAGTTGTTGCCCTAGTGGTGCATTTGATGGTTTTGAGTTCGAAGCAAAGGAAATTTGTGTCTGACCTGGAGGATTTCGACCTTGTGCTTGAGGAAGGTTCTTGTGGGTTGATAAAGTTGTAGATGTCAAAGGAGAGGGAACCTGGGGAGTGGATGTTCGAGGAGAATTTTTCCACTGAGAAGAGGGAGTTTGGCTGCTACCACTTTGGACAATGTTTTGCGGAAATGAGACGAGAGCACTAGGGTACTTGGAATGTGCTGAAGATGATGGAAGATGATCCGCATAAACACTTCCATTACTTGTTGGTGTTTTACTTCGAACGGCAGAAGCTGCTGCAGCGGCAGCAAAATGCTGCTGCTTCGTAAGTTGTATCATCTGCTGTTGCTGATTCCGCTGCAGCTGCTGCTGAGAAGCAGATGCACTGAGGCTGTTAACAGCACCAGGCATAACAGCATTTGAAGCTCTTGGTGCGGCAGAGCCCATGTTTAGTGTCCGGGCAGAGCTATCAACAACACTACCACCCGGTAATGCAGAAACTGCTGCATCTGCAAGGTCTGTCCTGCTAAAAGCAATGACGGGGGTCTTTCCAGCCAACTGCTTTCTATCATCATCATTTAAAGCCTCATTAGCCCCTATCTTGGCTTCATCTGAAGGTCGATAATTTCTCTTCTGCTGCTGGGATGCCACCATCTGATAGCAGCCTTGCCTTGCGACCTCTGGCAGGCTCTGAAGAATGGGATGATTTTGAGCAATAGATGACATGTCAAGACCTGAAGCAGAACCAGAACTGTTCATTGATGCAAAGGACATTGCAAATGCCTGAGAAGGAAGTGACTCTATCCCTGTTTTTGAGCCATGCTGTTGAGACAGCATCTGCTGTTTCTTCTCGTTTGGATTGCTAGCACTGCCTTTGGCACCAGCCATTTCCGCCGGGGCCACCAAAGCAAAATTCGGTGGATGGATGGCCATTGGAAAATTCTGACCATATATATTCAAATTAGCACGAGAGACCCGACTATCAGCAGTTGAAGGGCTGTCTTCACCACCAATATCTGAATCAAGCTGGCGGGCTTGGTGGGGAACATGCTGACTCTGCTGCTGAGAAGGTGGAGATTTTATTGTAGGAAAACCTTGCAAGTTCCCATTCGCACCATTGCTATGGGGTGCTCTTGGCTGTTGATTCTGCAGCTGCTTGTGGGACGACGACGAACCACTGGAAATGCTTGTATTTTGATGACTTTGCTGCTGATTCTGAGTAGGAGCAGGTGCTTGCTGCGATGGATGAAGCATTTGTGAAGAATAAAAGGGTCCACTGAAGAATGGCATTGCTTGAGGATGGGTTGCCCTGTATGCCGGCGCTGCACCAACATGAGGAGGCACTGGGAAAGGGTATGGATTGTTCTGCAATATCGCCAAGTACTGAGTTTCACCTCCAGGGATACTTGAGTAATTGAAGCTCAGTGCTGTTGCTGCAGCTGCTGCTGCTGCTGCTGAAGCACTGCTTGATGCAGAATTGCTGGCATTTGAAGCTGTATTTCCAGCATTCGGAGACTTCAAAGAAGCTGGTCGGATAGATGCTGCTGCAGCTGCTTGTTGTTGGCTTAATGGGAAGATAAAGGCTGCACTGGGCTGCAAATTTGAGGAAAAAAAGAAAAAGAAAGATGGCCAATGAATTTCTTTGACAACAGAAGCACAAACTTAAAAGGGAACAAAAGTGGAGGGAAACTTTTAAGAAAATTTTTGTTGGAGGGCAGAAGAACATACCATCATACCGCTAGGAGCTCCAGCAGGCAGAGCTTGCTGAGGCAAAATCTGCTTTCTCTGAGCGGCATCTATGCTGTTTGGACCCAGAGATGCCTTGTCCTTCCCAGGTTGACCAGAAAATATAGCAATATTTTGACCTTTATCGGGTAAAGAGCTTGCACCCCTGGCAGTATTGCCATGCAATTCGGCAGAGGGCAAAACATTTAAATTGCAGGGCTTAGCTCCATAAAGGGAAGCCGAAGTTGCAGCAGCTGGCCAGAAAGGATTCATCCTCATGAATTGCTGGTGATATGAAATGTTCCGTGCAATGTAGCAATGCGTTGCACACCGTTTAGGTCTGGGCTGATTAAAGATCAACTGTGGTGGCTGCAGAGCACATCATTCAAAAAAAAAAGAATGCATGAATGAGAGACAGAAAAAACTGAAAAGGAAGTGGAAAAGGAATGCAACGCCAGAAAAAAACCTGGATAGCTGCAGAAGCTACAGTACTTCCATCCACAGAAACAACTCCTTGTAGAGGCGCCATGTATCTGCTATGGTTGTGGGGGAAAAAATATATTACTTGCCAGTAGGATTAGGAAATTAACTCACATTTACACTTTGAATGCCCCCTCCCTACTAAAAAACACTCACAAACTGCCATACTGATAGCAAAGTATCACCCAACCCAACAAAAAATAAAAAACAATGAACCATTCCCTACCCCATTGGAGGAAGACCACCATGCCAGCCAGCAACAGACATCGGAAATGGAAGAGAAGTGGTGGGTTGAGCTGAAAATCAAAAACAAATTTCAACTCAGATAAAACTAAATAAATAAAAAAATCAGCCCATTTGCCCAAAAAAATTTCCAAAAAGAAGAAATTTTGAGAGGAGATTGTCATCATTAGATAGAGAAAAAGAGAAGCTAAGATGAGAATCAATCACCTGTTTTCTCTGAGAGAGGTTGCGGTTGCAGTTGCGGTTGCGGTTGCTGATGCTGTTGCTGCTTCATTGCTGGTTGGTTTTGATTTTGCTTATTATTAGCAACAATTGCACTGGCTGTAGTAGTATCATTCTTTTCCAAATCCAAGTGGAGATCCATGCTTTTTTCTTTATGAACAACTGTCTTCTGAGTTTCAACATCCACAGCCATCGTTTTCACTTCCAGGTCATCTGTATTTACTGCCGCCTCTTCTTTAATAGTTATCCCTGATTTTTCATCATCCTTCACCAAAGACTTTCCTTCCTGGAAAATTCCAACACAAAAATCCGATGTCACAACCATCCCAAAAAAGGCAAATTAGAAATACATAAAGAAAAAAAAATTTACTATATGTATATAATATATAATATTAAATATGCTTACAGGTTTGACATCGGTGGTCATAGGCTTAGGATTTGCAGCTGTAAGATCAATATCACCACCATCTCTTTCTGGAGAGGATCTCGATGGAGGAGGAGCCTATGGTAAAAATAAAATTAAAAATAAATAAATAAAATAATAATTATATTCTATCAAAATTAAGGATTAAAAAAATCTTTGTTTTATTTACAGCTTGGCTCCTCACCATCAGATCTATGTGGAACTTCTCTTCTTTCAAGTTTTCATTTTCAGCCACAGATGGATTCCTGAACAAAGCATCCAAGAAAACAACATGGTCAAATACAAATACGCTTTATCTTTAACCATACATAACACAAAAAAAAAATTATATATATATACACACACATATCGTAGTTTGATTTTGTTACGCTTACACTTTGGGTGCTACTCCGGTGGAAGTATCAACACACCCATCGTCCAGCCGAAGAACAGATGATGTGGACTCCCTCTTGGGTGAAGCAGCCTCTTCTTTTGCCACCCCAGCATCCCGGTTCTCCGACTCTTCGACCACAGGTTTCACATCTGACGTACCCAAGTTCATCTCGGGCTTGACCGCCTCTGAGATAGTTTGTGATTTTTGGGTGGAATCAGGCATTGGACCACCATTTTCAGTTCTGGGTTTGTCTGAATTAGGTGATGCGGCCTCCATCTTCGCGGCCTGATCCATTTCGGTTCTGGTTGTGGCCGAAATTGGGCAGTTCCGGACCATCAGCATGGATTGGTTGTCATCGTCGGACTTCACAGGTCTGGGTTTTTTCCGCTTTGGTGCTGCGGAGACGAAGCAAAAACAGAGGAAGCAGAGTCAAAACAAAGAGAATTTGATACCGTTGGCTGAAAAACGAAGATTTACAACAAAAATCATTTCAAAAAGGAAAAAAAAAAGGCTCTTCATCAGACAAGAAATAAATTTAAAAAAGAAGAAGAAGAAACACCCAGAATCTTAGAACTTTGATTCGTTTACACACTAAAAGTAACCAAATTTTATACAAAAATAATCGAGAAATTCTTTATATTTTAGTTCTTTCTTGGGTTCACGAACTGATCTGAAAGTAGGACCAAAGAAAAACAGGAATGCAAAAAGTACCAGAAATTCTGGGAAAATCGTAGAAGGGAAAACACGCGAGATTCTTGTAGAAATTTGGTCTATTTGAACCGATTTGAAGCAAAATTAAAACTCACTTCCTTCGATCCACAAGAGTACTCAAAAGGAGAAAAACAGCCTAGCAAAGAGACAGAGGAATCAGAAGAGGAAAAAAGAAGAGGAAAAAAAAAAAGAAGAGAGTAAGGGATTTTTTGCAGAAGTAAAGATCAAAAAGCAAAACTCAGCAATCTGAAAATTAATATGAGGAGACAGGCACGGTATTTTTCATTTTTTCAGTTACCAAATAAGAAATCGGAGAAGAATAAAGGATGTGTTTTGACTCTAAGGACAGGAAGAAAGCAAATAAGCTCTTGAGAGGAGAGGAAGAGAGAGACGAGAGACGAAAACGTAGAAACTAAAACCCACCAATAGCAGACACAGGAGTGACGGATGAGCTGGAATTTTGAGCCAAAATGGACGAGGACTGAACACCCATAGCAACACCAGATGCTGGGTTAGATACAGGAGATGATATCCTCGACTTTGCATCTTTGCTGTTGTTCTCTTCTCTTGAATCAAACATCTCGGTCTTCGAGGATGGAGCAGCTTGAGCTTGAGCTTGAGGAGATTGAGAATTAGCCTGTGGCTGCCTCATTAATCCATATAAAACCTCCGCAATCTCCATCTCGATTTCATCTTGGGCCGAAGACGACGTTGCCATTGATGCCGTCTTTGGCCCCGATTTCGGCGGTCTTTGCTTTGGTCCATTTGGCTTCTGCAATAGCGATACCCAAAAAATAAATCAGTGAAACGTACTGTTAGTTCCAAATCCATCGAAGGGATCAAAGCTGATATATTCATTGATTGTGTCTACGATTACTAACCAACTTCTTTCGAGCCGATGCATTGGATGAAGATGGAGAAACGGGTCGAACTGGAGACCCCGAAATCCCGAGGCTTGGCCGGACCGGAGATGTTGAAGCTTGCCGGAAATTTTGCTCGTTTGGGTTGTTGATTACACTTCCACCGTGACCACCGCCACTGCTACTTGAAACCCAATATTCATGAGACCTCTTTGTAGAAGCTGAAACAAGAAATATAAATAAAATAAAACACAGATACACACACAGTAAAACTAAAAAAAACTAAATCAGAAAAGCAAGAACAAAAATAATCCAAAAACCACCCAAATTATTTATAAAAATGAAAGAGAGGAGAGGTTGTTTGGAGGGGGGAAGAACACAAAACGGCTCAAATTACAACTAATTTCCCCAGTTTCAGTACCCACCTGACCGAGCCTTTCTCGGGACGGAAACACCAATCATTTCATCAGCCGCCTTCCAAGTGGGTCTACTGAAGACCTTGTTCGTGGTGGTAGCCGGCAAAGGAAAACTCCGCCGACTGTTGTTGTGATTCGACAAGGACGAAGCCGAAAGCGAAGGCGTTTGGCTAATATTACTAGTCCCTTGCCCCTGTTGGCCTTGTCCTTGCTGCTGTTGCATAATCCTCATATGTCCATCGTCTTCCTCATCTTCTTCTTCGTCATTAACACTCTCTTCCGAACTCTCTTCACCAACACCACCTTCTCTTATACTCATCGAACGATTATCCCCTCTCCTTCTCTTACTACTGCTGTTGTTTCGATTCATCCGATCCCGGTCTCGTTCCCGGTCCCTCTCTCGATCCCGATCCCTATCTCTTTCCCTCTCTTTCTTCACACTACCTCCTCGATCTCTCAATCTTGTTTCTTGCATATCCAGCAGACCATCTTCTTCTGAAAAGAAAAAACAACAAAAAAAAATTCACTTGTTAGTTTTATACTATAAAGTAATATACAAAAATACTAATTGTAAACAAAAGGGTGTTTGGATCTGGTACCTGGAGAGTCCCTCAGACTTGTTCTATGTCTTCTTCTTGTTAAACCATTAGATGAAGAAGAGATAGCACTTGTTCTTCTAGCTTCTCTGTTTCTATCCATTCTCTTCACTCTGTTTTTTTACAAATCCAGTAATACCCAGATGAAAAAATTAACTTTTTTTAGTACAAACCAACCATAATTTCACTGATTGAACTCCTACCCACAACACCAGATCTTTGCTAAAATTGAAAAACTATATTCTTGATAAAAAAGAAAAATCTCAACTTTCGCTTATCTAACTTATCTCCTTCTTCTTCTCTGGTTTCTCTCCCTCTCTTGCTCTCTCTCTTTCTTCTCTTTCTTCTCTTTCTCTCTCTATATTGTCCTTTTTATTGTGTGCACTTCATCTCACCATCTTTTTTGGCCATTTCGCTATCAGGTAAACCCACTCGAAAGCCCCGTGGACGGCTAGGATCTTATTCTTCCTATCGTGTTCGTTCATCAGCCATTGGATTCCGGACAGATCGGACGGTAAAGATTTATTGTCACCAGCATGGCAAGATCTGGACCGTGCATTGACACTTCATTAATTCAATTAACCTTTTCTGTCACACTGCCACGTGTCCAATGTTCCTCCCCCCACGCGCTACTACTATGTTAACTCACTCCCAGTATGCAGAACCGACTACTAATTAATTAAAATACTTTTATTATAAATTATATTGATCTCAAATTGCATCTTAGTCCTAATAAAAATTTTGGGATTTTCATAACAAAAAATTTTCAACTAATCGTATCTTATTTAAAATATTCATCCCAAAAAAAAAACTCAATTAACAATATTTTACAACTTGGCAGTCTTAATTCTAAATTTCTGCATATAATAATATCTATCCTCTGTTGTGATTTTTGCTTCTTTTTTCACCCAAGGTATTGATTTTAAATTATTCTCATTTCATTTACTCTCTTTGTATTAATCTTTCCGATTTCCTAATCATTTTATTTTCGGAAAAAAAATATTGACAAATATAAATGGAAATTTCATTATCCTACGAGTGCCAGGAGTTGAACGAAGCAAATCTATTCGCTTTTCAGACGAATACTAATGCTGGCAAAGGGGGAAAAAAAAAACAAATGTACTAAAATTAATAACATTAGAGTGTATAAAACTAGAAGGTTTTTCAAAATAAACAAACAAACCTGTCATGTTCAATTATTAACATGTCGATTTTTTTAAGAGCCATCATTCAATTACCTAGCGCTCCAAGTAAGTGATATAGACAGAGCAAGACATCGAAATAAGTTCAGCTCGCATATAAGCCAATAAAATCGTTCAAAATTTTACCCATGAAGGACGTTTTTTTATAATTGAAAAACTAAATTTTTACTAGTGGTCCACGACCGGGGGATAATGTGTTTTTTATAATTATACAACTATAATTTTAATTTGTTAATTTCTATATCTAGATAAATATTTAGTTGTTACCTTTTATATCTGGTCTCTTTTTTTTTTTTTTACTTTGTAATCTATATCATTTTCGCAATTAATCACAGTGCAATACTTATAATATTTTATTTTATATAATACATTGATGTCAATGCATCACCAATGCAAAGCAAAAAGAAACAATGTATAAATTATAGTAAACAAACATCTATTTAGATTTATAAAATGACAATTTAAAATGTTGGGTTTATTATTACAATAAGACATGAAATTAAAGTCTAAACCACAACATTATTTTAAAGATTTTCCTATGGAAATTGCTCAAGTAGGAGAAAATACGTCACTTATCAATAACACAATTGAATAAGCCAAACCCAAACTTTTCCAATATGATATTTTCGTTAATTGTATTGAGTTAATTGGAATGTCAAAAACTCTAAAGGTTTGATACCTAAACTCTACTAATTTTTATGATTAACTTTGCAATAAAATTATTCAAACCTATTTAAGAATGGATTGATCCAACTGTTTACAAACAAACTTAGATAAGCTTTTAATGCAACTAATAACACAAACCACAACATCAACCCTACTCACAATCTCAAAAAAGGCTTAGTGGATCAATACCCAGTTCTTGATTGATTGCAATACATCTTACCATCTCCATGTATAGCTCATTCTTTCTTATTTTACAAGTCCAACTACAGCTAGACCTATATCTATTGACTCTACCCATAGAATTAACATCCTATTTGTTTCAAGGAAACTGTATTATTATTGGAAAATTGTTTCACCTAAAAATGTTTTCCAAAAAATAATATGCTTTCTATGTGTTTTGTTGTTTTAACAAATGTATGTCCAAAAAAAAATTCGATATTTATTATCATATGTAGATAATTTATTATTAGCAAGTTACTACATAGTTATATTATGTCAAGCATTTTATTTAAATGTAAAGGTATAAAATTACATGATATTGTAATGTTTATTTACAAACTCTCAATTGATAATAATAATTTTTTTAAGGAGGTTATATTTTTTTGTCCATTAAATTATTTTATTGTTTAAAATATAATTTATTGATTAACTAACATAAAAACCAAATAAATATTGCATTCTTGAGTTGGAGAAAATTGTAGAGACTTTTTAGGAAATGACTTGCTATTTTGAAAAGAATAAGTCATTTTTTTTAAAAGATTAGCATCTTCCCAATAGTGAAAAATTAATGTTTCTAGTAAAAGGCATTTTTTAGTCTAATAAACAAAGTAAAATAAAGAAATTATTCGTCTAACGCCACAAATTTAATCAAGGTGTATACAATTTGTAACACCCTAACTTAATGGCATTACAACTCGCTACGCGTCATTCTCTTAAAAAGGACACGCGAAGGCTATAAAGTACTAAACCACAAATATAATTATCTCCAAATTTCGCATAAAATATTACTTGAATTTATCATTACTATAATTCATCTCTTAGAAACAAAAACTGATAATATCCAAATGTACTTATAAAATCCACTACATAATAACTTATCTTATAAACATCTTCAATAATAATCTAAACAAACTCTATATACTTTGTATGGTCTTCAAATATCTTTTCTCCTATTCTTCTTTATCCAGAATCTGTTAATCACCAGTAGGAAAGTCGAATCTACTAATGTCGTCCCCCATGGTCAATATAAAAGTCATATCCAGATAATGCTCAACCAATATCATCTTCATCTGCACATGAAAAATAAAGGATTGAGCGAAAACGCCCAATACGACATACCACAAACACAAGCACATGAACAGGCAATAAACATTATCACATACAACTTAAAACTAATGCAACAATCACAATTTATTATCTTTAATTTAGCCAAGCAACTAACACGGTTTAGAACCATTTGCAACTAGTCCTAAACCTGCAGTAACTCATGACCCCGATTCACAATCCTTATATAAAATAGTTATATACATATATATTGATGTTGGGTACTCCCCACACATCGTTGCGTTCCGCTATACGGATCGGAACGACTCCTAATCTACCGGAATCATTTTCAAGTGCAACTCCACTAGGGATAACAACACATAAGGATCATCAGGGCACTTCGTTAGTATCACTCCGTGCGGTCTTTACTAACCAGAGCCAAACACAAGCAACATACTTTTCAATTATATTCCGGATAGAATTTAGTCAATTTATTTTCTAATCATACACGCACAAACAACAAGCAAGGTAAGGTCGTACCTTTTTCAATTCCAGGAACAATTCCTCAAATCCACAAACCCTTATAAGCAGTAACAAATAAATTCTCCAAATCTCTTAGTTAACAAAATATAACAAAAACGAAATAAACATCATCCTTATAAACAAACTCTAACATCTCAAAATTCTCCAAAACCCTAACCTTACGAGAAATCCTCAATCGCACCTTCTTCTTAATCAAACTCCACAGAATTCTCATAAGAACAACTCCTTTTCACCAAAACCGTAATTTATAAAATCCAGCAATTACAGACAAATCATCGTAAAAATCAAACTTTTTATAGAATCTATGTTTAATAAGATAAAAACTTACTTGGATAATCTTCTGTATCCAAATCCTAGATTTCTCTAATTATAATCGAACAAAAACTCCAAAAGAACAACTTCCTCCAAAACCCTATATTTAAGATATCAATAAGAACAGACACGATTTGTCGAAATTAATCTTTTCATTTCAATTCTACAATAAAGAAGATGTAACTTACTTGATTCAAGTCTTACTCATTGATCGAATCCCCGAAGAATACGTCCTAATTGAAAACTAGGGTTTCTTCAAAGAATTCATTCAAAAACACGAAAATCTATGAGAAAGAGGTTATTCCATATGAATCTGCACGAATCTTGATTGGATTGACTTACCCGGATCAAAGATCTTGTTTTCTTTCAGATTTCCCTCTCAAGCACTCTCAAAATCCTAACAAAAACTCTTTGGTCGAAAAGAAATGAAGGACTTATGAGAAACACAAATCCTAGAAATCTATTTATAAAAAGAACTTTGGGCATGAAAGCTGGTACCTAAAGCCGGCCGCCTAAACACTAAAGCCGGTGGCCTTTCCACTTAAGCCGGCGGCCTTCCCACAAACACGAAAATTTGCAGAGACATTTAGGCTACCATCTTACATACATAGGCTGGTAGCCTTCACTTAAAAGCTGGTAGCTTTGACATAGGCTTAAGTCCATTCGTCCAATTTGTCCGTACCTCTTCCCTAGGCTTAAATCCACATATTCAAAGACAAAAATCCCTTCTAAACAACATGAAAATTCACTTCTTCTCTTCATTATGAATTTATTTACTTGTATATTACACAATCACTACGTATAATACCTTATGTATTACTATGTATTACACACATAAGCTTTCCTAAAAGAAGATTTTTATGTCGAACATTGCTAGCCAATTTTAAATTTTGAAATCATTTAATTAGATTTTGGAAACAACTAAGTTTATAACAGGAAAACAAATTTTATAAAAATATTTCTAGCTTCCACTCATGCGTAGATCAATTTTTAAAATAAAACTATACCATCAGGCTACTCATATACCTTTTATGATGATACAAAAAAAAAAACTTTAAAAGCTCACTACAAAACATGGGCTCCATCAGGCCCTTAGAGAAAATAACTTCAGAAAAGATAAATCCAATTATTTAAATAAAACCAAAACAAAACAAATAATCAGTCGGCTCTAATTCACTTAGCTCAGCAACTCTTTCTACTTCATCCCACACTTAGGACAACATCATCATCAGCACATCATCATCAAATCATCATTGTCATTACCAATCAATGCCTGGAAGGCTGGAAAGAAGACAATAATGAGTCAAAGCCTAGTCCAACAGTAACACAAGCACACATGAGGTAACACATAAGCTTAAACTAGTGCAATACAGTAACATCACAAGTTATTATTTTTAAATTAAAGTAAATAAATCAACAATGAAGCACTCAAGCCATAAAACAATCTTTGGGAACCTGGGAATTCTGAGTAATAGTAGTTGCTAAGGAGGTTAATATAGACAACCTGGATACGTATGTTTCATATATCTAATCGAAAATGAGAAAATAGCCTCATCTAGGGTTCACAGTTTACATAGCTTTAGTTATCTTAGTCCATAAATTCGTTTAGTTCTACCAGTCCTATAAATGTGAACTAAACCATGTTACTTCACCCTAAACCTAGGCAAACGTTATACTAATACTATTTGTCTCATCAACTACCTATTGAGCCACTTAAAATTACCATTGCATCATGACATGGAGGTAACCCAAGCGCCTAACTACTATACCCAGCTTCGAACAAGGTTGTTGTTCCCCAGACCAAATTAAGCAGCGTAAGCACAAGCATCACTCATTAATTATTAAGCCATCTTTAAGTTTTAGTTCATTAGGAATGTCTATCCTAATAAACAACAAGCACATCACTAGTCAACATGATGCGAACCCTAGGTATATTAAACCTAGAACCCTACGATCGTTGTGGAAATCAAATCCCCAAAGGATCATCTTGAATAAGTGATGAATAGGAACTAGACCCCAACCAAACCTGTTGATTGAAACCTAAGTTATCTAGATGATTTCCCCAAGTGTTTAGATTGAAGAAATCAAAACGGAGTTCTTTCGCAAAGAATAAAAGAGAGAATTCTCTCAAGAAAAGTGTTTTCTTTCAATTTGATGATCTGCCAATACATAAAGTGGAGCCTCTATTTATAGGCTCACATAAAGATCTAAAATTAATGAAAAGACGCAACCTAAAATAAATAAAACGATGCGACCTAAAATAAATGAAAAGACGCGACTCAAAATTAATAAAATGACACGACCTAAAATAAATGAAAAAACTTGAAAATCTTCAATCCTTTGAATCCCAAACTATTCTATCAACTCTTTTGGTTCTCTTGGTTCTTGTTTTAATCTTTGAAGCTTTCATCATCGCACCTCTCATCCATTTGGATGGCTTGTTGAGCTTCAAATTGGACGGCTTAAAAATTGAGACTTCTAGGATCACATCATTCCCTCCTTCTTCGAAAAGATTCGTCCTCGAATCTTCGCTTTTAGACACTTCTAAATTGCAACGAAGGAATTTAGATTGAGATTCCATTTCATCTTGATCTTCTTAAGGACTCAATTCTTTGAATCCTTGCATTGAGGAATCAATTTCACTAGGAAAAGAAAAATCATTAGTTGATAAACAAAGATAACTCTCTAGTGTTTCACACTCTGATTCTTTTTCCTCAGTGCTTGCCAAAGTGTTTTCATCACACTTTTCCTCACTCTCACGCTTGTGTTTTTCTCTCTCTAAAACTTTGAGCTATTGTCATCTGATCCATACAAGCCTCCAAAGGATTGAGAGAGACTAATTTCACCCATCTTTTGTTTAATACAAAAGAATATCGATTATTGTCCTCATCATATCTGGCTTTCCTCTGAAATTGCCATGGTTGTCCCAAAAGAATATGACAAGTTTCCATTGGTACCACATCACATAAGACTTCATCATTATACTTGCCAATCGAAAAAGAAATTAAAACCTGCTCAGTCACCTGAATTTCTTCATACCCTTTTGACAACTTTAATTTATAAGGTATTTGATGCATGCTAGTTTTCAAATTCAATTTTTCTACTATCAAGATACTAACAAAATTTGCATAACACCCACCATAAATCCTCAAACTGCATGTTTTGTCCTTTACATAGTTTACATGGCATCTAGTGTAAAATTTAGGATCACCAAAAATCTCATCAACATCATGCCTCAACAGACTAGATCTCACTTGCACTTTACTCATAATTAATTTTTTTTTTAGACAACTCAAACCCTAGATAGCAAAAATCAAACCCTCGACAACAAATCAAAGTCCTCTTTTGTTTTTTTTTTTTATCTAATCCTAATAAGACAAATCTAACAAATCAAAAGACATAACCGAGGGATATGAACGATTAAAGTGTTACCTCTAATCGAACTGAGATATAGATTTACTTGATTCAAGAAGCCAAAGCTCTGATACCAAATGATGAAGAACCCTAGGTATATTAAACCTAGAACCCTACGATCGTTGTGGAAATCAAATCCCCAAAGGATCGTCTTGAACAAGTGATGAATAGGAACTAGACCCCAACCAAACCTGTTGATTGAAACCTAAGTTATCTAGATGATTTTCCCAAGCGTTTAGATTGAAGAAATCAAAACGGAGTTCTTTCGCAAACAACAAAAGAGAGAGTTCTCTCAAGAAAAGTGTTTTCTTTCAATTTGATAATCTGCCAATACATAAAGTGGAGCCTCTATTTATAGGCTTACATAAAGACCTAAAATTAATGAAAAGATGTGGCCTAAAATAAATAAAACGACGCGACCTAAAATAAATGAAAAGACTTGAAAATCTTCAATCCTTTGAATCCCAAACTATTCTATCAACTCTTTTGGTTCTCTTGGTTCTTGTTTTAATCTTTGAAGCTTTCATCATCGCACCTCTTATCCATTCGGATGGCTTGTTGAGCTTCAAATTGGACGGCTTAAAAATTGAGGCTTCTAGGATCACATCACACTATGTACCTTTCGTATTTAAAATCCAAACAGGGACAAAGGGTATTTCAGAATCCATCTCAGAAGATAAATCAAGTATCCGTGTCTGTAAATTCAAGAATTGCCAAGAAGATAAATCAAGTATCCGTGTCTGTAAATTCAAGAATTGCCAAGATACAAAGAATTCTTCATTGTCAGTCAAATTATTTCTTTTCTCCTTATTTATAGTCATTTATTACAAAAGCATCATCACATCATTCATATTAAAAAATACTCATGTTCTAAGCAAACATACATTTGAAACAACATTTCCTACATTAGTCTAAACCAATTGTCAGCTATTAAGCCTTTTTTTAACTTAATCCTAGCCAAATTGATTAGAATTAAATATTTTATTCAATTACTAAGTCAAGTTGATTAAACTTAATCAATCTCATTCATTGTGGCTCATTGAAGTTCATTAAGCCATGTTGAACTTAAGATTATTAACTAAGTTCATTTTATAACTAACTTCTATGTTTAATCCAATTTTTTATTAAATCTATAAATTCAGTTAACTCATACTTAATTATATAAATCTACTAATATATCACATTAACTATCATTTATCTCTTTCATTTTATTTTATTTGGATTTTTATGAAGAACACAGACAGGTGCATGGTCCCGTTTCACACTATGTACATACATATGAAGAAGCACAACCAATACATCAAGTTATGTTTCCGTCATGTTTATTAAATGTTTTACACACTCAAAGATCAGAGAGAAGCACATCAAGATACATATAGCCATGTTCTAGCTCTGTTTCTCTTGACATAATAAATATGCAAGAAAAAGTAAGAAACATGGTAGGATAGGGCACTTTGTGTTCTAGTTGTGTTGCTCTGGGATTGTACATGTAAAAAGTAACAGAGAGAATCACAGTTGGATGGGTAGGTCATGTTCTAGCCTTGTTTCTTCTCTAGTATGCATACGTTTTGAAAACAACAAGAAGCACAACTAATACATCTCCCCGTATATCCCCTATGCCCATACACGAAAACAGAGATATGTATTTTAACTCCCTCCAACTACTTGTTTTACATCATTTTTCAACATACATCATCTTAAAATCCACTTACAAACCTAGAAACATCATTTCTAACATTTATATTAATGTTTTACTTCATATGTTATCTTAATCTTAGTTCTTACATGCATGATCTTACATAGGTTTTAACATACAACTTCATATATTACAAAATTACATGTTTCATTTTAGTTTCTACATGTAACTAACATCAATCCATCATATATACTCAAAAAAAATAATCAAAACAAAAATAAAACAATTGTACTTATCTTTTAGCAAAAAACATGCAATTTGAGCTTCTTTTCTTGTTGTTAAAGCTACTTCTAACTTGATTTCCACTTCCTATCGTCTCTTTCTAACTTTGATTTTCTCTTACAGTCTTCTTGAAATTGAGATTTAGAGAGATAGAAGAGAGAAAAGGAGAGAAAGAGAAGAAAGAAACGAACAAACAAAAGGAAAGGAAAAGAAAAGGAAAACAGAGGAAGAAAAAGAAAAAAGAAGGTTAAGGATAAAATTAAAGATATTTTAGGATAAAGGTATTAGGTTTAGAACTTTCAGATCAATTTCTTTAATTCTAAAAGTGTTTAGAAAACAATTTCAGAATCTATAGGTTATAAATTAAGAACTTAATTTAAGAACTTAGTTTATATCAAATTGATATTCAATTTGAACTTGGCTCAAGAACTAATATTTTTAGGCAAGTAGATGATTCCAGAATTGATGGGGGATAAAGATATTAAATTTTAGGCTAAAGTTTAAGGATTTAAGAATCCACTAAATATATAAATGTTTAAGGATTTAGGAATTCAAAATCTCAAATCCTAGCTTAATTTATTATAAATCTAATCATGTCAACTTGTCTAATTACATCCTATAATTTGCTTAATTATTTAATCTATCAAATCTCAATTTCTAACTTAGGTAAAGGTTTGTAGTATTTCAATTCTCTTCCAAGTGTTTGTCTTGAAATTATGAGGTATGAGGCACAACACCTAGCTATTATAAAACACTTCAAATAGCTTATAACATTTTTAAATTTCAAATAATTATGTGAACGATTGGTTAAGAGTTCAATTTCAAATGTAATACTTATCATTCTTTTTAACTAGTTAAAACTTTTAACATGTAATTCCCATTAAAAAAAATGAAAAGAATAGATTTACATATGGCTTTTTTTTTTTTTCTACCAATATGTTTTAGTTTTGAAATATATTTTATCAAACTTAAGCATACATATAAAAGAAAGTGTAAAAAATGTAGAAAAATACGTATTTATTGTTAACATTTTTTTAATTAAACTCTTAACAATTTTTTCTTTTATTCTTTTATTAAATTATAATCACATATAAATCTCGATTACCGTTTATAAAAAAAAAAAAAATCATCCATAATCTTATTTTTCATTTGAAGAGAAGAATAAATTTTATACATTAAAGCTGAATGTTTTGGTAAATTTTCAATAAAGGAACTTCTGAAGGTGTGTAAACTACTAGTCAATCATGAGACTAACAAACTAAATATAGTAATTAATATATTAAATATTTTTATGTATAATCACAATTGGTATAATATTGTTACTATATAATTTACAGATATCTTTAAAAAAAAAGATGGGATCATAACATTTTTAGCAAACTGTTACAAATGCTAAATGAACTTTACCTATTCATATAATTAACTACCAAAATTTAAGAGTATTAATTTAGAACTTAGATTTTGTCTATTTTTGCAATCAAATCTTTAATTTTTTTCAATTAGCTTCCTAAACTTTGCTTAATTTTTCAATCAACTACCTCATTTTGATACATTAATGACTTGGAAAATTTTCTAGGTGTTGAGGATACTGTTTTTTGCTAATAAAGTTTTAAGTCCCTGCAACATAGAACACTGCTAGTAGTGTGTCAGAGATGTCCAACGCAGCCACTATGATGATTAAGTCAGATAGTATGTCACCTAAAATGTATAGAATGATTGATCATATGAGAGTTATTTGCCGATACCTCATGGAGGGAGGGCTATTTATAGGTAGGATCATACCGAAATGGAGCCACATAATCTTTTATGTTAGGAGCTTCCCTAGGTGAATGCTGACCTAGCATCTAGGCAAAGCATTTAGCGGGGTGTATCCAAGTAGGGTATATCCCCCCGAAGTCCCATGGTCAGGACCAAAGCCGACCAGAGTAGGTCAAGGGATATGATAGCACACTTTTGGAGGTCGAGGTTAAGGTCAAGATCTCTGGACAATTGATTTCTCTGAGCTATTAGGGGTTTGTCTCCTTGATAGGGTCTCATTCTTAATAGATCTCATTGGGGTCATAGGCTTTGGTGTTTGTCTAATGGGCATGTGTCCTAGACAAGAAAGATCATAGAATCATTAAGCTTTGGTTTGTTATCTACCATCAACACTTTTTCCCCCACTCTCATTATGGAGAGACAAGAGAATATTAGGTTGCACCCCATGAGGTTAGTGTTCGAGCCGTAGTCCAAGGGTACCTTTGGCCATTTGAGTTGCATCCCCCATTTGCTTGCAGCGCTTTTTTTTTTTTTTTTTGGCGAAGCATTACGCCATGAAGTCCTATATGAGTCATTACTTGAGTTATATTTGGGCTCATGGACTATATTCATAGGGACAACTTTAATTGTTGGAGAAGTTTTAGGATTTAAAGATACGCGGGTGTCAATTGAAAAGATGTAGATGAGGGCAGGTTAGTTATGATGATTCCTAACACAGGTAGGAGTGTTGTTGTGACGTTCCGACTATCAAGATTGAAGGTTATATCTTTGAGGGGTACGAATTGTTACATATCCCTTCACGGCTTCTTGTAAAGATCTAGATCTATGGTTGATTACCTATTCATAGCATTAATAGGAACGTGACGAGGAGGTCGTTTGACGAAAGATCAACCAAAGCGAGTGGTTAAAACACTGATGGCAGTAAATTCCTGAAGCTTCATGGAAATATAAGCTTTAGTTTAGGTCGTATGACGAGTTGGTTGATAAAGTTTACCAAATTCCCCTTGATGCCTATGGCAATGATGGTGCTGGTCGGCACCTATTGACCCCTTACATGCTGGTGTGGTCACAGACAAAGGACCGATGGGGACATATACTGATGCCATTGATGGGGTTACTGAGGAGGTTCGCATGAAGAAGATGAGGGGTTGTCTTGAGGATTAGGAGGTTGTGGTCCCCCTTAGAGCTAAAGCAAGTTTGTTTGTTGGGAGAAACGAGATTCGCCCTTTATACCATGGCATTTAAGTTTGGCTTGAGGATGCCTTTTTCCAAGTTTTAGAAGGAGTTTTTTAGACACCATAGATTATGTCTTGCTTAATTGCTCCTAAATGTAGGCATATTCTTGTGGCTTTTGAAGCGTTGTGTCTGACTGTGTTTGTAAGGCGTACCTCGACTTTCTTCAGGAGGTATTACACTCACAAGAGGTTAGGTGAAGGGGGTTGACATTTGGCTTGGTAACTTGGCAGTTCATATGAGCTTTTTGAGGGGTCAAAACACAAACGGCTTCAAATGGAATAGTTGCTTTTAGATTGTAGGTGTTAAGGATGGTGCTTAACATGCACTCAATTTTTGGGTAAACCGATGCACTCCCATCCATTCTCACATGACTCTGGAGTTAAGCCCCCATGATGCTATAAGCTTGAGGAAAATTGATGAGTATATAAGGTTGAGAGGTCGATGAGAACCGAACCACACCAACATGTGACGAGACCATTATTGGAATCTAGAAACAAAATACATGGATCGTTTAAGAAACCTGATGGAAAACTGCGATTCGTTGCCTATATGGAGGTAAGAACCTTGGTATAGTTGTAGACGCTATTATAGGTGATGACAAATTGATTGATAAATGAAATGGTCGAATGCCATGGGAAACTCCCGATAAGTTCAAAACGAAATTCACTCAGGAATTCCAAAGAGAAAACTCTCAAATTTCGTTGATAAAAGATATGTGATATATGTTACATCCCATATGTTTATATAGGCTTTAATTAGCCTTAAAACTAAGCGACTAAATAATTAAAACAATGAAATATAAAAAGCCACAATAGAAATCCGAAAAGACACAAAATTCCAATGAAGGCCAGTAGATGAACAATTGAAGGCCGATGACTTTCATGAAATAAATAAAATTACGAAGCTGTGCTATGTTCAATGCTGGAGGGAAGGCCGGCGGCTTAAAAAGGTATGCCTACAGCATTAACCATGAAGGCTAGTGGCATTGGGCCAACGTACATGCCCCTGTAGCTTTGATTCTTCGAGTCTTTAATATCTCGTGTCTTAAACTATTTTATAAGCTCCTTTAGTCAATTTGGCTTGTGTTTTTATTATTGAAACTCCAAACATTGAGCGTCTAATTCATTGAAATGGCTTATTGTCCTTGTATTTGGTTGGCTTTAATTTTGATGCTTCCAGGATCACGTCAGAGGTGGTAGGCCTTTGAATGCAATAATGGTGGTGAATAATTTTTTGAAGAATCTATCTATCACTATTGGTGATAAAAGAGACGGCTTCTAGAGTTGTGGCATAGTGCTTTAGCACTTTAGGCATGGCACTCTTCCTCCTAACTTCCCCTAATCGTCCTTTTTAATCAAGTTTTTTTGGAGAGCAATGTTGTTTGATAGGGATCTTATTGTACCCATAGTTGTAGTTTGATTGGCAAAACGATTCTTTTATCATTGTGTGTATTTTTTCACTTTTATTACTCTAGTTCGCAAGTGTTAAGGTCAAGGTGTGAGATATTGATGAGTTGGTCACTGATCCATCTATGGGGAAGAAGAAGAAGTCCATTGCTAAGATAGGAGTCCCTTCCAAAAGATTTGCTACTAAGGAGTCTACTCGAGGTTGACCAAGTCCGAACTCATGAAATCCCTAGAGCTCGAGAGATTAAGGAAGTCTTCCAAAATGTTCGAATCTGATCGTGGTACACTCAAAGTGAGATAGTTAGGCTTGCTTCTTTTTCTTCTCTCTCTCTCTCTCTCTCTCAATGTCATCTTTCTTTTGGTGTAGGCTTAGATAGCCAAATTAGAGAGTGTGAGGAAATTATGCCTCCCAAGGTTAAGAAGAGGGTCCTTAGGGATTTCATGAGTGACAACTCGATCGAAGTCTAGTAGAAGCTCATGAGAGAGAGCACAAGAGTTATCCAAGATGAGGTGCTGAAGAAGTATCTCCATTTAGACTTGAGCTTTTTAGCTGGTCGTTTTAGGGAAGTCGTATCGGGAGATGATGATGAGGAAGCTAGTAGGGAGTTTGATGCTGCTGACTTTGAAGGTGTTCGAGCTGACGATCTATCTCTTAATTCTTAGGTGGGTCTAGTAGATTATGGGTGAAGCCGTGCTTAGGCTGTTATTGATGTTTTTGAATAGTTTTGACTTATTCTCATAGGTTGTATTTGAGATGTGCATCAGTTCATTATCTATGTATCTAGGTTTTTATGTGGATCTTCTTATGAAATGATACATTTTCCTTGCTTTGTGTTAAGATATTATCATGCCTCATTTATCTTTATTGGCTTAATTCTTGAGTTTGTGAGTTTTAGAGCTCGAGGTTGATCTAACAGAATTTGAATAATTTTTTTTATATCTTAGCTCGCCTTTCGTACTAGTGTTAGCATTTGGTTATGCTTTTTGATTAGGCAAATCCGGGGGTGCTTGGTCAACCAGTTGCATTGGCTTAGTGATCTTTTTCCCAATTATGTGATAATCTGGGAGAACTATGCCTGTTTGCAGGGTTTTCTTTTCCAAGGTTGTGTTCCTTCTCTTCACGATTATCCAACGGTTAGGATATAGTTCTTGAGATTCTCATACATTTGGTAATGTTAAATGTGTGCTAGGTCACAGGTTTCTTTAGTTATAAATAATCTTCCCAACATAGCTTTTGTATCCATCATTTGGTAATCTTATTTCTTTATTTGCTTAAATTTATTTCGGGGTCATTCCCATGTTTCAGCCTTCCCGTATTTTCCCCTTTGTTCTTCTCTAGTTGGAGAGGTCCAGCCCTAGGGGACTTATGGTCGTTTGCTTCGCAACTCTATTATCCATGTTTGCATGGGATTCTAAGGTGGGAATACTGGAGGTGACGGATGTTTAATAGTCTTCCTTTGTCATCATAATGCCTTGGGGGTCAAGGTTCAACCTCTTCTTTAGGATAGTTTCGACTTGGAGTTGGTAGATGATGGAAAGAGACCTTTCATCCTCCTTTTGATGAATTATTGATATCCTGTTCCTTAGGATCTTGGTCATCAAAAGAAGGTCGACTTGCTTTAGATTCCTCAGGGCTCAACACTTTTGGATAGCTCTTCTACTAAAGCTAGTAGAAGTGGTTGGTTGCTTGTAGATTAATTGCTTGATGTAACCTTATCCCGATATTACTGATGATGTCTTATCCGAGTTTAGAGGCTTTCTTCTGCTTTGATACATTCACTCAACATGCCACCGTCTTGGGTACCACAAGGTTAGCTCAAGTATTAGTTATTGGTTTCTTTTAAACTCGTAGTAGTTTGTTGTGTGAAAGGAGTTGTCTTTAGATTGATTTGGCTGAAACACCAGTAAAGACTATTGTAATCAATTCGGTTCCAATTTAATGAAAACTTGTCATCTTTTCTAATATCATTGTTTTACTGTTATTTTTCTCTTTCTTGGATGTGTTTGTGTGTCTTAGATTACCTTTTGTGGCAATCGTTCCACTTTTTCAAGGCAGAGCAAGTCGAGGTCACTAAGTAAGTTGCTTTTTTTTAGTTGATTACTCATGCTCTTGTGGGGAGCTTTTTTACTAAAGGAGTTATCTTAACATTCTTATAGCAACATCTTGTTAAGGAGTCTCTTGAGCTTCCTGAGCGAGCTTTCCACCATGGTTTTTACCAGAGCTCTTTGGGGGAGTTACCACGAAGAGAGTTACTCGAGTTACTCAGGGGAGTTATTATAGGGGGAGTTATTAGTCTTGGTGATTTTAGGCACGAAGTAGTTTAGCTTGGGAGCTCCCCCTTTTTTTAGTCACTAATTCTTCATTTGAGAAATCTTGTGATTTTGCTATTGTATCCTAGTGGAAAATTAAAAGAGCGTGAGGTTTAAGAAGTGTAACAAGTTAATCTTCATTTAATCTGAGTCCGTTGTTGTGTGGGGGACTTCATGGTCCTAATTAAAACTCGTTACAAGAAAAGGATGATGTGAAAAATCGTATAAAGAAAGCTTCTTATTGTTCGAAGGGCTTATGGAGGTTGTTTCCTTTCTACATTAAGGAGGCAAGGTAGTCATTACGTGCTTTTTGTACCTGCATCCAACTTTCCAAGGGACCTCTTTTGCTCTATCGATGTATATTAGGTCCTTTTAAGGGTTAGCTAGTCCACAAAGAGGGTGCTTGGGGCACCAAAGCCTATAGTTTCATGGGTTTGCTCATGCAATGGTTGTGTACATGTAACTTTAATGGCATAAATTCATCATACGTGGGAAAAAAAGTTTTCTCTTTTCATTATCTCTTTAGTTGGAGCTTATGTTGTTGTGGTTGACAGAGCCGAAGCGGTCTTTGGCCCTTTCCCTTATCCTTGTACTAAGTAAGATCGGTTCGTGCAGGCTTAACCCTTATCACAGTCTCTTTTCATACATTTCCGGTATCCTCTTGTCAGATGTACGTATGAGCTTTTTCTCTTATTTATTCGAGTGTGATGAGTTGGTATTTTAAAATAGAATCGAAAAGTGGGTTATCCACCAAGACCCTTTGCTTTATGGTTTTAAAAGCCAATCATTTTTTAAAATTTAGGACTTCAAGACATGCTTTGTTGAAGCACACCAAGAGGTCAGGAAGGGGTTAGTCTTGTCTTTGCTTTACCATGTAGAGGTAGGAAGCGTTCCTTTCAAATGATTTACTAGCCATAAAATGTGTTATGAAGAGTTCGATGGGTTGATCAAATGAGTTTATGGTATTTGGGCTAACTTGTTAAATCGGACTTGGGTCATTCCTTTGAATGTAATTAGAAGGGTTTCACACCACATGACATCTGAAAAGTTGTGGAGTGCCATTGTGGATTAGAACTAAGTGATGCGGTCTTCAAGGTCACTTGTCCCATCATATGATTCCAAGCTTGAAAGGTGTGTCCTAGTGGGGAGTACTTCAAATTGGATCGAAATTGTGAAAGGTGTTTTTCTTGAAACCACTTTCACTATGGACCTATTTTCGAAACTTTCTTTGATGGTTGAGAGTCTCCTCATCATATCTTTGATTTCCTCCTGCGCTAACTCCTTCTTTAAATCTGGTAAGCCATTTGCAATCTGTTGTTAGTACATGTTGTCTTCGCGAGCGTAGACAAGTTTAAGACTTGCATGGTAGTCTTGGTAGCTCATGGAGCAATGGACCGAAGCTTACCTAAGGCATTGAAATATCGGACGTCTTGGTGAGGTGTTAGAGATGGTCCTTGCCAATTCCTTAATATCAAGAGTCCTTTAATGGGGGCTCGATGACTACTTCGAGGCACTTTAGTATGGAGGTGAGCTCGCGCAGGTATTGTTGTATGTAGAGACTGTCTCCTTGATGATGAATGACTTGGTGATTTGCTTCACCAAGCACCAGAGACTTGTTCCTCAAAGGGTTGATTCTTTATATCCTTTAATTCAATGAATTTAACTTGAAGCTAAGTGTTGTTATGCTCATTCTCTGAGCTCTTCTGCGTAAATTCCTTGCATAGATTCTCAAGGTCCAATATACGCTTTGGATCTATACAATCGATATCATTCTCAACAAGGTGCTCTTGGCATTGGTGTGCGATGTTCATACTATCTGTGGGAGCAACCACTAGTTGAGCTGAGATTGGATCGGTTTGGTTTTACTCTACTGTTGCCTTGGTAATTGATATTAGTTACGGAACATAGATTTAAGAGGGAGTACGGTCTTGTTTGATCAAAAGTGTGTGTGCTTTTGAGGTGATTTTCCCACACACAACACCAAATGTTGAAGGTATTGTTTTCATTGGTAGAGTTTCAAGTCCTTATAACACAGAACATAGTTAGTGGGCACTAGGAGTACCCCATACTTAAGTTAGATAGTGGGTAACCCAAAATGTATAAAGTATTTAATCAGATGAGAGTTACTTGCTCATGCCTCATGGAGGGAGGGGTTATTTATAGGTAGGATAGTACCAGAATGAGTCTCATAGAATTTTTTCTGTTACAATATTCCTGAGGTGAATGCTAATCTGGCATCAAGGAAGAGCATTTGGTGAGGTTTGTCCATGTATGGTGTGTCCCCCAGGGTCCCGTGGTCAAGACTAAGGTCGATCAAAGTAGGTAAGGGGAGAGGATAGTGTACCTCTAGTGGTCAAGGTCGAGGTTGCTAGATAATTGATTTCCTTGAGTTGTTGGGGGTTTAGCTCCTTGACAAGGGCTCATTCTTGATGGATCTCATCGAGGTCATGAGCTTTAATGTTTCTTTAATGGGCCTGTATCTCATCAGTGGCATACTCATTGGGCTTTAGCTTGTCATTTGTTGTCAACACTAGTTAATAAATTTATACTCTTTAAATAATTATTTATATAAATAGGTAAAATCTATATACCAAATATGATAATTTTCTTTTTCGTAAATTCCTCCATAGTTTAGTACTGACAAATTAAAATACAGTATTAACATAAATTTAAATAAGTTTAAATGATGAAAAGGATGTAAAGCTTTAAAAACTCCTAATATTTATTTAATAGTTTATATATTTATAATTTTAATTTATAATATCATGTTAAATCATGCCATATCCATATTATAGTCAAATAAAAAATTATTTAAACTATGTTTGAATCACTTGTAAAAATTGTACATCACATTTAATTTGCTTAGATATAAAAATTAAAATAATTAACTTAGTATGTTAACAAATTGATCTAATTTATTATTGTCATAATCTTATCAAATTCGTTTTTTGTCATGATATTCTATGCGATATCATGTCCTCATCCCTTTAAATACTATTTTTTGGATTAGGATATATCAGTTAATTGAACATACTTTCTCTGTTAAAAGAATAAAAGATATATAATGTTGGCCATCATAGATGATATTTTGCTTGTAGAGATTTACTGGGTCTGCAACCAAAGAGACTCTTTAATAGTGCATCAGAGATTACCTAGTGCAGTTACTCTGATGCTTAAATCAGAGTGAGATCATGAGAGAGTGAGATGGTAAGTATAAGCAAGTCAATATTAAATCAGCTTAGTTATGTTTGCCTTGAGCTCTTAAGTACTTTTTATAAATGATGGTTATAACATAATTGACATCTACAGAATATTCACTACTTACGGGCATATTCCTTAATTGGTAGCTAAATTTGGCCAAGGTGGTAATCGTGGTCATACATGGGGGGTAGCTGGATGAAAGTAGATATCGATTCCTTTTGAGATACTTCAGGAAGGTTTAGAGTATCTTCGTTGAGATGTGGTAGACCAAGGACGTGTGGTGTACCCCGTGGTGGTATAGAGAATCAAGGAGATATTGATCAACATGGAGCTTTATAAGAGAGGGGAAGCTCAGTAGCGGAAGAGCTTAATTTGAGTCTCTATATACACCAAGGATATCAGGCTAATGAGTAGCTAAAACCCATAGGCCGAGATAGTCCAAGCCGCTTGATGGGCCTTTGAAGATGCCATGAGTAGTCTGCGTTACTAATGTTAGGCCTATTGGGTCCTAGTTGAGTTAAGCCCATCAACATCAATATAGGAAGGTAATAATCGGGAAGGGGGGAAATAAAGAGATTAAATTAAGAGAAGGTCTGACCATGAAGAATGGACATCATATTTTCCCTTGTGTCCTTCATAATGAAAAGAGAGAATAAGTGAGAAATAGAAAATCTTTTTTGAAATTACGGTTATACAATTTTTTTTAATTATTTATTATTTTTTAGGAGTATATAAGTAACTTACTATTATATCTTATTTAATTTTTTACAATAATTAAGATTTTATTTGTTTTTCTCAACTTCATTGTCTAAATAGATGGAGCGATTCAAATTCTCCAATAATTTAGTTTTTCAATTTCTTTCTTTTCACAATATTTTTTTTAATTTATTCCATCATACCAAAGAGTGTTAAAAATCTAAAATAAAGATAATTTATTTTAGTTATTAATATAAATACATGAAAATGCCTCACATATTATATAGGCATATAAGTATCACATTGTAGATGTGTAGGTTTCTTAGTATTATTGTGGAGTGAAAATTGTATTATCGAGATAATGTGAATATTTTTTCTTTTTCAGTTGAAAAAAAAAATGCTATTTTAAGGCTTTTATAGTGGTAAGAGGGTTACTGACTTTATAATTCAGTAATATCTCTCGATCCCTCAAGTAAAAGATACCGAGTTTGAATCTTTCTCCTGGTTGTAATAAATAAAATAGTAGGAAATTTTTTTTTTTTTTTTTGCCAGTTAGTGGTTGGAGGATTAATTTATTCGGTATGTATGACCCTACCGAAACCATACAAACACAGGCCACAGCGGCCTACGGAGACAGACTTGGAATAATAATTTTGGGGGGGGGGGGGGGGGGAAGAAAAAGGTAGAATATGATAAATTAGAAAGCGAAAGTCATTGATTTTCCCGATGTGTTGTTGTGACCGGCTACAGCCCGCCACCAGTTACATGGTAAAACAATAAAAAGCAAAATCCATGACGTTTACGTGGAATCTGGCGACTAAGGGAAAAAATAAGGAAAAAGAAAAATAGAATAAATAAATATTTATTGGTTCATTCTCCTGGTCACATTCATCAATTTTTGACTTCTGATTCTGTCCCGCTTTTACTATGTTTTTCCTAAGAATTTTATTAACCCGTCCACAGTCCACCAAACTGTGCTCCCATGAATCAACTAATTTATATATTGTCTTTTTTCCTCCTTTTTAATGAGATTAGTTTCATAGGTGAATTAACAAATCATAATTATATCACTTATATACTTAATTTATTGATTATTCATCAAATAATTTACTGAATGATCCTAATAATAAAACTAACAAAGTTTCCTTTGTCCACGTCACTAGGAAAGAAATTTTAATTATTTTTCTCCTAATTTTTTTCCTATACATATTTAGATGGTAATTTTGAAACCAATCGGTTTTCCCAACTCCCAAGGAAAGAGAATATAAGAATGTTAAAATTTTTGCCATCATATATTATATTTTATAAAGTAACAAAATCAAAACCAGTTCATTTCAATGGAAATTATGATCGTTAACTCTAATAAATATATTAATTAAAAAGGGAATAAATGTATTCTCCGAGACTGGACCGTATGTTTAAGGTATATGTATCTTTTTAAATTTTAGAGAGCTTAAAAAAATATTCCATTTAATAAACCTTCCCAAAAATAAAAAAAATAAAATAAAATAATAATCCACGTCCACCTGCTATATAATATAGATGGTTAGTTAGATTCCACCGTACCCTTCCTTATTATATGCAAGATTGACTATTATGAGGCCCCCATTGACAACATCTTTGTCCAACGGACGGCTGATATTTTCTCATTGCTTGAAAGGAAGATTTAGCATCCGTTCGATCAATGGTGACGTGGAGGTCGCATCTTTTCAACAAGCGAATATATCATTGAACACTCTGGATTAGTAAAAATAGAAAAAGCCAAATCCTTCTCAACTTCTCTGGTTACTAAAACAACAAATTCCGCGCCGGAAATTGATAAATGCGTAAATGATGGAAAGTGTTTTTTTTTTTATTGTTAAATTTTTTTTCTTTTTGTTTCCAAAAAAAGAAATGTAGAAAAGCTAATGCATATACTTTTCCTCACACCCTAAATTCGATTTCGCAATCCAATTTTCCTGCAAATTCAACTCTTTGGTAATTATAGCCAAGGTTTGACCCTACCTATTGCGATGCAAATTCATATCGTCCAGTAATTATACGTAAAGCCCAACATTTTATACATAGGAAATTTTACCATTCTATCATTAATTTTGATGAAACTGATCATATCATTATTTAACGACTCATACCATATCCAACTGTGATCAAATAACTAAAATAGCTAAAATTCTAATTACTATATTTATTTTAATAGTTAGATTGCTAACTTGACGGTCTCGTCCATGGGACTGTAGAAGTTCCTTATATGAGAACTTATTTATCCAAAACTTTATACTTTAAATAATTGCAAAACCAATTTCATATTTCCACACAAGTATTGTATAAAAAAATTGATAAGTATCGGGTTCGATTCCCCCGTCCCTATTATAATAACAAAAAAAAAACACACTCATATATAATCTTTAATTATATGTTCATTTCAATTTTCAATACCAACGCTAATATAGCCAATGTCATTATAGCCTAATGACATCTTCTTAGTCTCTCAAGTAAGAAGTAGCGAGTTTAAATCCCCTCTTCTCCATTATAATGGCAAATATATATATATTATATATATATATACCAACACTGGTATCAATACCAAATCAAGGCCACCTGCCTGCCTTCTCCATCCATATCACCCTGTCCTTAGTCTAATACTCTCTACATAACGATAGTACATACTAGAGTTATGCTTATATGCATATATAAGTGGTATTGATGCTTAATTACAACCCACATCATCAACTCACTAATGAATTTAACTCTATGATCCCTACCTTAAATACCTTAAATAATCACAAACCATAATGTCGACCACAATTGGGAAGATAAATTTTAGGACTCCATAGTAATTAGGTGCATAAAGTAATCTAATTCACACAGCAACTATAACACATAGAAAAATAAGATAAAATAAAGATAAATGGTTCATGATATATATGTATATAAGCTTACATCAAAGCCACAAAACAAGTTAAGTTTGGTTAATTTTGTTTTGGGAAAGAATTGTGAAAATTTAGAACTTTTGCAATTTTTGACAGATGCAACGCCGGCATCTGGAAAGGGAAAGCCGCCGGCATTGAGGTAGCGTGTGTACAGTATCAAATTCTTTAACGTCGGTGTGTATATGTGTGTGTGTTTTTGCCTGTGTTGAAGTTGGATCAGAAGCGTTATTGTTTAACGCCGGAGTCGAATGCCATCGGGGTTGAGTTAGGTTTTGTCGGCGTTTGATGTTCGAAACGATGCGAGGGATTTTGTTGCACGACGAATACTGCCTCCTGGGGATTTTACGCCGCCAGTGTATGAATTAAATTTTCCAACATATGTGCAAATTTTATAAATAAACTCGTTCGTCTGAGGTTTTTTCAACAAAAGTTATTTCATCCATGCTCCTTCGTGAGAGAGAGAAGTTTGGTTATTCTATGCGTTCTAGTGTGGAATCTTCATCCTAAGGCGAGTTTGATCAAAGGTGAGTGATCCTAATCCATCTACAACACGTTTTCTACTGATTTGTGCATAATTCCTTAGGGTCTTGTTGTGTTCTTGAAGGAAAAACGTGGAAAGGATTAAGATCTCGGGTTTAATCTGTCTCGATTGGATAAGGAGTGAGTTTTGTGATTTAAATAAGTAAGTATAATGTTCTCATACAAGTTTTATGCGAATTTCATGCAAGTTTTAAGGACTTTGTGGTTGTTTGCATGAAGGAAACCCTAGATTTGGTTGGAATCCGAATTTGTGGGTGTGAGTCGGGTTTTGGTGATCCAAATCAGTAAGTTTCGTCTTTTCGTTGATGGATTTAAACAATGTGTGGTTAAATGATCTTTATATATTCTTGTTGTCATGTAATATTAGGATTTTGGTGAATTATTGGTATTGTGGACTTGTTATGGGTTGTGATCGGAGAAGACGGTGCAAATTTTTAGAGATTCGTTATTAGGTTAGAGTTTTAGGAGATTATGATATATTAGGGTTTGTTCCTTTTAGCATGTTTTATACATCTGTTTATGTATATATGCTGTTGACAGGATAATTGGAGATTTTGGTGTTTGATTGTCGGTATTGATCGAGGAGTTGTAGAGATTTGTGGTAGTGTTGTTGTTGTTGATATTGGGTTTGATGAATTTGGATTAGTATTCCTGAGATTGAAAAGGTACGACCAATCCCTGCTTGTTGTTTTTGCTTGTAAGTTTAGTATTGCTTGACTGGTTGTAGGAACAGAACTTCATAATAAACCTAATTCTATTCGACTTAATAATTGTCTGCTTGGTTGTGCTTGGCTTTGACCAGTAAAGACCTGGCAAATAGTGATACTAGTGAGACATCTTGATGATCTTGGTGTGAGGTTGTCCCGAGTGGACTCGTGCCTTGATATGATTCTGGTAGAATTAGAGGGAAACCGGGGATGTTTGGGGAGTACCCACTCATCCATGTATGTATATAGTTACCTTATTTTCAATGAGTTGGTTGTTTTTCAAGAGGAATTTGAGTTACTTCGAGTTCGAAACTAGAGTATATATAGTTCTGAACTGTGTTGATTTGCAGAATGTAAAAAGATAACAAGCTGATTGCTTGAATTAGACATAGTGCATTTGGTATATATATATATATATATATATCTACTGCGTGCGCATTTGCATTTTTTTTTTAAGGATTGGAATTATCGTTTGGGCTTCGCAGCTCACTTTTCAAAAATTCTGGTACAGGTGATGAAGGCATTGTATATGATCTTTCGGGTTATGATTTGATCTTTGATCAGGAGGATGGCGATAGTGGACCTGACTACCTAGCTGAAAGTTAGATTTTTATTATTATGTTTTATGAACAATTATTAGATCAATTGTTGTTGGAAGACTAAGTTGTAAATGAAGGTTTTTCTCTTGTAGACAATTTCTATTGTTATGTTGGATTATTGGCTTATGGATATACCAACTAGGATGTTTGTCTGATTAAACAGGAATGTTATGAAGTTACTTATGTTTTCAGATTATACAGGTTGTATTGAGTATCCTATGAGACATCCTATGTATATGTTTACAGGTGATAATTGATGATGGATATTAGAGCCTTAGCATGTTCTATTTCAATAGAGGACACGTGGCGGGTTGTAATGCTTTATTTTATGGCGTTACAGCAACTAAATAAGATAAAACCTAAACTTACTTGGATTTTTTGTTTTTGTTTAACCAAAACAAGTGAATTTCATTTAATTGAATAGAATCATATCAACTAGCATAATAGAATTGGCTAACGAAGAGTCGAGGGTGCAAAAATCCATCCAAGTAATCAGACACATCTCTTCAAGTATCAAACTGTTCCTCACCGAATATACATATTCTCTAAAAACAAAACTCACCTTATCGAGGAGTTAAACAAATCTCACATCGGGGATAGATAATCCCACGTAGAGGATGAAATAACAAGTGTAAGAAAAAAAACATGCTTATTTAAAAAGATCACTGATAGACTAATATCACCCGACCACTACAATCTTCAATTGAATTAAATCTATTGAAAGGTATACTTGTAGTAGTAGAATTGTGATGTCGTTGGTCCATGATAGGTGTGAATAATGGGAAAAGACAATAAATCTATGATCAAAAGTGGTAGATCTATAAATACTAAAATATCATTGATGACAAAAATGTGGATTCATGGTGATGAAAGGAAAAAAAAAAAAAACCATTTTCTCTATGGACTCAAAAATCAATAATTTAAAAAAAATATTTAATTATTCTAAAAAAATTTATATACTTTTTATCTTAATTTGGTACTTAGGTTTTTAGGTTAAATAATTGAAGCTCAAAGTAAATGATAAACATCAAAGATTAAAATGATCAAACAAATGGTTTTGTAGTTGGTCAAACTAGAGTTTGATCAAAGGATAGTCGATCCCATGTGGCTTGGGGGGAAATCAAATCTTCATGTAGTGTGAATGGAAGGTTTGAATTCTGCTTATTTTGACTCATTTTTCTATGTTTTCTCCTATGTTGAGTTTCAATTATAGTATTAAAGTTCGTCTTTACAAATTTTAAGCCTTTACTAGTTGTTAATAAAGTATTATCTATCTCTTATAGACTTAGGTTGTTATAGCTTTATCTTAGGTGGTCTTAATCTTCTTTGTCTCAAGAGTTATTTGCCAACATTTATTAAACACTTTGAGTTAAACAAATTTATAAATTATATAGTTTCATTAAATGGTTACTTTTTAGCATGAATTGGATAAATTTATAGTTATAAATCAAGAGGTTGTTTTTTAAATTTATAGTTTATACACACATGGGTAAAGATTGTTTTGAAATTGATTTTGAGTTAGATTGCATGGAAATTCTTTTGCGTTTGATATACTTAACTAACACATTTTGTTTGGATTTAAAATGATTAAAATTACATAAGATACAAATGAAGAGCGAGCTAGCATGCTAAACTAAAGTCATGTGATTTGGAGGTGATTTTCCTTGCTCCATTTGTCGCAAGGGATCTCTTACTAAAGTGAATTGTGAGAGAAGGCCTAATGGCTTGTTTGATATGCAGGAATAGATCGAAATAGAATCACAATTCTAGCTTCCATTCTTTTGTGAAATTTGCAAGTGTTATGATAACCTGGAATTGTGATTCCTTGGAATCGTTTGAGGTGGAATTAGATTGCACCTTCTTAAAAGCAAAATCACTATTCCTTTCCACCTTACATTAAAGATTTTAACTTTAATTACTTTTCATACTATATAAATTTATTATCTTATTTATCGTAAAGAATATTTTTGGTAAATTTTAATATAAACTAATTCTTTTCCATTCCATTTTTTTTCTATATCCAAGTAAATAAATGAATTTGTCATTCCTCTAGTGATTCCATTCCATTTCATTCGTTTTCTTTAGTTCCAATCCATTCTAATCCATTCCATTCCATTCCAAATGATCCATGCATACCAAACATTACATAAGATCTTATCTATAATATTTAGGATAGGTCAATGTTGTCAGTTTTGAGGTTACTTGAAAGGTTGTTTGGAAAAAAACGTTCTTAAAATTACTAAATATCTTTAGTGGCTGTGTATATAATACTATATTCTAGATTTAGAAGTTAGGTCACACACCTCATAAAAATTTTCTTAGACAAAATGGAACTCGCAAACATCATAGAAATCAACAACAATAACATTAGATGGCCCCTCTGTATAAAACACAATTTATATTCCCCAACACTACATCTCCCATGTGTCTTTGTATAATAAACCCTCGTGGACATTCACCCCTTGGACTTCGTTTCTATTAGCTTGAAATAAAAAGCCTGCTTATATTTAATCTTAAATTACTAAATTGTTATAGTTTTAGAGGAAAATGAAAGAATCCAAGCCCATTTAAAGGCCTACATGCTCATTTCACTTATATATAACAAAAGGGAACTCATCACCATTGGATTATAGTCTTACCCAGTGGGGAGCTTAAGTGGTTCGTCACTTGATGAACCTCATAATTTTTAAGCTTATAGATAGATAATTTTATTCCCTTTTTCATGAAATAAATATAGCTAAAAAATTCACATCTTATAAAAGGGATAGCACCAAGGAAGATAAATATAATATGTGCTTTTAGGACACACCTTAAAAGCCAATATGTTACTTATGTGTGGCACAACCATAGGTATGACTTTCTTGGGCTAACTTTGAATGATTCATAAAACTGTTTGTTGCTTAACATACATGAGCATATTGAGTTATGAATTTGTAAACCCCGGTAATTCTCAGTAGCTAGAAAACCCCGGGAGTTGGAAGCGAAACCCTAATCCGATCAGATTGAGTTTAGTGAATGAAGCCTAGGAACCCTAAATCCGGCTTTCCTTCGGTTTCATAGTAAAATAAATATTATGGGGTAAATGAATTTGAATTGTTGTTCCGAAGTACATTTCAAACCTTTGAAAGTTTTAAATTCGGGAATTTTTCAATTCCGGGCCTTCCGAGCCCAAATACGGAAAAGCGTGCCCCGGGCCACGGATTCAGAAAAATGTTCCGGAATATTCATTAGAACCGTAATTTTATAAGGATTCCAAAAATATCAATTTCATAATTTTCCGAGCTATAAAAATTACAGTTATAGCTTTTCCGTGTTTTCGGAACAACCGGTAAAGTAGATGTCTTGTCTACTATTCACAAGTACAACCTACACTACACACTACCCATACCCTATTCTTACATCCTTACAACTACTCATTTCAATTTTCTTTTCCAAGAAAATTTGTCTCTTAAATAATTATTACATTTATTACATTTAATTTACTAAATTACAATTTCATTTTTTTTTTCAAAACTCACACACACACACACACAAGGAGGCCGGCGCCCCTCCCTCTATTTTTCCCCCTCAAATGAAGTATTTTTACTTCATTTTATTAATCAAACCCTAAAACACTTGATATATATACATAATTTTCTCTCTCTCTCTTTTTTCTTCTTGTTTCAAAATTGAAAAAGAGAAAACCTCTTCTTTTCTTTCCCTTTTGTGCCGAGCACCCCCCTCCCTCTCCCTCTTGCATCTTCAACTCAAAACTCCTCCATTTCTACCTTAGATCCTCCTTTGGTATGTTGGTTTTAGACTTTGTTTATCCTATATCTTGTAATGGCAAGACTATATCTTGGTGTTTTCTCATTTAAATCCCAATGAGCTCTTGTTAGGGATATGGAAACACATGAACAAGAATACCAAGCCATCACAAGACATGGATCTAGTGTTTAGATGTGTTTTGTTAAGATTTCATCTTGTTCATGCATATAAAGTAGTGATCTTGTACATATATTGTTGTTCATGCCATGAGATCCATGCTTTATATATCATATGTAGTAGATCTAAGGTTTAGACATTCACAACTTCATGTACATGCATGATCATAGGTTCATTTTGTTTTATATGCTTTGATGACCATAAGAATGAAGTCTTGTTCATGTATAGAGATGCTAGATAGTATATCTTAACATGTAGAAGGCAAGACCATTGAAAAAGGAAGGGCTTTGTTAGATATGAAAAGTTGAAAATTCGGATGAAATGGAAACCCTACCTTAAAGACCCCAAAATCAACTTTAAACTCATATTTCATAAGAAAAATGGAGGGTATGTGTAATAGACATGTTAAAGGAATTATTTTCATGAGTTTAGATGAGTTTAGGCATAATAAAAATAAGGAAAACAAGAGGTGAAGTTAGAAGGAAAAATGTTGACTTTAGATGTGTAGTCAAATTCGTAATTTTGGGTAATGCCTAAATAAACACTTAGTATTTAAGTCTAAAATGGATGTTTTACAAGCTAAATGAAGTCCTTAGATAATGTATACATTGAAGCTCCAATTTTTAATGCATTAGACAAGATTTCCCTTAAGAAAAATGTAAGAAAAGGAAATTTAGAAAATTCGGATTTTTACAAAAAGCTAATTCAAAGACATGTTTACCAAATGAAAAATGGGAATTTTTATGCATGAATGGAGGCCATGGTTAATATAGACTTTGAGAACCTATTTTTAGTTGAATAATAGGTAGATTACAAGATTAAAAACCAAAGAAACCCTAAGGAGTATAATATGGAAGGATAGCTTCCTAGAATTAGTCTTTATGAGAATTTCCTCAATACTTAAAAGTTCATGTGAGTTATTACCACAAAAGTTATTATGACCATGTATATATTAGGTCTATCACATGGCATCTATATTAGAAATTCATTCCCATATCATTCATGCATGAATCATCATCTAGGAATACTTTTTATCAAAAGCAAAGCAAATTTTCGAGATTGGATCAATTGCGGAACAGAACTAATCCCACTGTTCCGTGGCCTTACTATTTTCAAAACTTGAAAATAATGTTTGGAATAGATAGATCTTTCGAAGTAGATAGAGATCGATATAAAATTTGCGAAATTCCGAGTTAAAATGACCAAGTTATGGCCGTTTTAAGTCAGAACTTCCGCAAATAGCGAGAAATCCGAATTCAACTAGTCTAGATGTATAGTTTGATTTAGTTACATGATGAGAATTTCATTAGGATTATTCTTGCTTGGTAGGTGATCCCGAGCAGGACGACTCTCTACCTCCCGACTATTATTATTAAGAAGTTGGCGTCCAATGGCCGAGTGAGTTTACTTCCACTCTCAATTAATGCTTGTGATTATAATGTAGTGGCACTAGGGATGTAGGCAAAGATAAAAGAAATCGTATAAGCATGATGGGGTATATGGGAATTATTTATGTTGTTGATTGTTGATATGTGAAATGGAGCTTAAGGTATATCGAAACCGGGTGTTAAGATATTGACTGCTTTACTAGAATCTTATGATGAATGTCTGCGACTACTTGTTGGTCACTTAAAAGAATTGAATTAATGACTATTCGACTCCGACCATAAATTGAATTCATTCATGTCACGATGGGTTGGAGCATTCGCATTGTTGGTTAATCGTGATCCATAAAACGACTTGTTGGTTAATCGTGATCCATTAAAACGACTTGTTGGTTAATCGTGATCCATAAAACGAATTATTATATAGTTGACCGTGAGCTTAAACGGCGTCGTACCGCAGGATTCGTTAATCTGCTAACCGGGATGGAGGGCGTAAGTCCATCCACATATGATTTCCGGTTGGTCATATGTTTGCTGAATTCATTTGTTTGATGCATACACTTGCCTGAATAATTACTTGTTTGATTGAAGTATGTTTAATTGCGTTATGGAAGTATTGCTCACTAAGCTAGTTAGCTTACGCCCCTATAGTTTCTATCTTTTGCAGCATGAGTTTATATGGCTTAGGCCAAGACAAGCCACAGCGCAGGTACCGGAGATAGGAGTTTCCTATAGAAGTTTAATTCATTCCTTTTTGTATAGACTTCCATTGGAAACTAAGGACTCTGGATGACTGTAATAGACTGTTATTCTTTTACGGGGGAATGCCCCTTAGATCTTGTAAACTTTAAAATTTATGCGTTTTGATTTATTATCTATGGCTAATGAATGCCTTGTTAAACTGTTTAACTCCATTTGTTGAAGTATTCTATTGTCGTAAAGGAACGCTTTACATCTACTTAAGACTTCCGAAGGCCCCGGGTAGGGAACTCGAGAGTCTTACTTAGTATGTGGCGGGCTGTTAC
Organism: Combretum micranthum; assembly: GCA_024138025.1. Taxonomy (NCBI): domain Eukaryota; kingdom Viridiplantae; phylum Streptophyta; class Magnoliopsida; order Myrtales; family Combretaceae; genus Combretum; species Combretum micranthum. The sequence goes on along the minus strand of JAMXBD010001746.1, from coordinate 71,595 downwards.
GTTTAGGATACCCTACGGGGCGTGACAGAATTTTTGTTCTTAGGTTCCATAAGATAACCCAATCATTAACTTTTTTCTTAGTCCCACCTATTCCTCTTTCTTTAAGCCCATAAAATGGATTGTTACAATTACATCAAAGTTCTTATTAATTTAAGGGAAAATTATAAATTATTCTTGTAAACTCCTAGATTTTACAGTAATCTTATGAGTAAATCTTAGAGTCAGAACCGAAACCCCAAAATCAAACCGAGGCAACTCTAAACCTTAAAAACCTTGTATTCGATAAAATATAATTCTAGAACCTTCGAATATTAGATGAAGTAGGAAAAAGTGGAGACCCAAAAAATTAGTTAGGTATAGGGTTTATGCCTTTAAATGATAAGTTTACTTCAAAACCCTAGTCGCTCTAACCTTTTTATACAATAGTTCTGGCATCTAATCACTAACGCATGGATCAAGGCAATAAAATCAAGAAAATAATTTATAATAAATTATATTTATAATATCAGACAAAAAATTATCGGATTATAAAAATTTCGGTTATAATAACTTATACGTGTATTTTATATTCTACCAGTAAACAATTTGTCATTTTAATTACTATTCATTCCAATCCTTTTTGTCTTTACTCTTACATTCCTAGTCTTACAACACCTTAACCTACTCTTACAATGTCATATGCCCATAGGGTACCCAAGCAATATTGATGCCCCCATGTAACAATTTATAAATCACCATTTTCAAGTAAGCCAATTAAGGCCTTTCAAGAAATTCCACGAGTATCAAACTAGCAGGATGCTTTGTGACGTGGACAATTAAAACAAGACTATGAGATTGTCAAGATAAGAAATTTTGCATACATATTAATCCCATACAGCATATCCTTTACATATAATTTAGGGTAAGCTTCCAACCATTACCTTATAACTTACAAGAAACATATATAAGTTAACCCTATACAGAAGTACTATCTTTAACTCTTACATAAGCCCTGATTTACCCCTTAATGCCTACTACATTCCTTCGCCTCAAACATGAATCATCTCTATGGATCCCTGAAAGCACATAAAGTCTAAAGGAGTGTGAGTGAACCATAGCTTAGTGAGATAACTTAACCAAACCACGCCTCAAACAAATGTCAAACAAGTATAGTTTCAACCATATGTAATACAACACTCAATCATATGATTCATGAACAATTTGGATGACTAGAATCCAAACCAATGGAGACTTATTCCCTCTCTTGGGGGTTAAAGGACCAGCTCAAGTAGTCTATGTCCAAGAGAGATTAAGAACTAAAGAAGGAGAAGTTTTCCAAATTTATTATTATTATTATTATTATTATATTATTATTATTATTATTATTATTATTATTATATACTTGTATACATACATAACATAATCTCCACTTCACCTTAGAACCTCGGTAAACTCCACTAAGTATTAACACCTTAAAGCCAACTCCAACTTAAGTGACGTCCTTCGATGCCTGCTTAGTTCCTATAGGACTGATAACTCTATGGTAACTCCACCCAGATTCATTAGCGTGATAAGGCATTACCATAGAATCACTTAAGAGTTGATTAGGAGTTATATCAGATTATTAGTAACCATACAGTTTTCAAACAACCATCAATATGCATCACACATCAACAACAAGCAATTAGTTATGGCTTCTAATATTAATCCAGACACGATACAACACAAATTAATCCAATCCCCATACATAGCCAGTTATGATCATATGAAGACATGTGCAGTTATGTTGCAAGCACAACAACATGATAAGATTGAATTACTTACCTGTGCAGTCTGCTTTGAGATTGTAGTAGTCTACTAGAAACTTTGGATCTTGGTTTATGGTTCCTATAGGACAATAAGCATATATTATTGTACTTACAATTGAGAAGGAACTCTTATCAATGCTTACATTAAAACTTCTTAACTTATGTGTTTTATTCATTGCTTATAACTTATATAGAGTTGAGGGTAGCTCGATAAGAATCGTGAGGTCAATCGAGGGGTCAATCTCGAGTAAAAAGCCGCACCTTGACAAACTGCGAGTTGTGGGCATCCAAAAACTTCAATAGCTTCAATTGCAAGTCAAGTTAAGAGTACGATTTAGGCAATAATTGAAGTTGTGTGAAAAAATTTATTACCCTCGATTCTTACTCAAAGTCTATTGCAGTTCCAACCCATAGTCAAACTTAGGCCGTGACCTCCAATAACCACACAAAACAACAACTTAGCTTACTCCATCGTACAACTTAACTCTTCTCTAACAAATATTTGCTTCAAAATATGGATAGAGATAAATTTAACACAACTATCTTTAGCAAACTCACTAAACTAACATAAGACTTTCATCTTCTTATTTCTAACTCCAGTTCCAGCATGAGAGTTTTAGGGTAGTTTTACTTTACACCACTGCAAGTTATATCATATTTTGTTTAGTTGAACTAAGTTAATTTTGCTAATAGACTTTAACAGACATATTATGATCTTAGGCCTAAGCAAGCTCATAGAGTAAGTTTGTACTTGTTTTTAACACTTCTTAGTAAACAAGGCTCAATTTTAGTTTACTAACCTATAACATTTGTTAAACTCAACGTTTCACACGTAAACAGTGAAATGTGCACATGTACTTGTGTATTTAATGAAGACATTTTCGATAACTTTTGAAAATAAAGTAAAATGAAGTTACCTGTCGTGCTTTTCGAGATTACTTCACTCACTTCTTTTGAAACACATTGGTCGTAAAGCTTGCAAACACTATCTTAGGGCTTTTTTTTTTTCAAGTTAAGAAAGTGAAGGTTTGAAGAAATGATTTTGCATGCATAAAAGAGACTATGTTAGAAAAGTATATCTAAAAAATATTATGTTTATCTTTTCAAAACAATGATGTCCAGTTGGTGTAAACTTTCAAATCTATAATTGCTTCCTTTTTATGTAAAAGAAAAGGAGTATGGTTTAATTGGGAATTGTCATTTTAGCATTTAATGAAAGAAATTTTACCACAAAAAAGGACATTATGCCCATGCTTTAAAATTTATGGTGGACTCGTTTAACGTAAAGCTAATATTACTATGTTCACATGATGCGTGTAACACCCTAACCTGAAGGCATTACAACCCGCCACGTATCCTCTCTTATATAAGACGCGTAAAGGCTCTAATATCCACAAATTCTGCATAATTCACCTGTAAACATACATAGGGTATCTCATAGGATACGAAATCTATTTAAACTAAAAACTTATACGTCATGAAATATGAACTCCTGGTTCAAACATAAAATCCAAGTCGGCATCACATAGTTAACAAATTCAGTAGAAACTAAAAAAATTTTACATCAAAAATCTTTTTCATTGAAACCAACCTAAACATCCAACTACAATTTGAAAAGATCTAAATGTTTCTTTTTCTTAGAAATTTGATATATGAAGCCTAGATCTCGGCTAGATAATCGGGTCCACTATCGCCATTCCCGTTATCAAAGAATAACTCATATCCAGAAAGATCATATACTATATCCTGTTCACCTGTACCTGAAATTTAAAAAAAATGAGCGACGAGGCCCAGTACGATAACTCCAATCCAAAAACAAATGCATATGCACATACAACAAGCAGATAATTCATGCAACTTAAACTAATGCAAACAATCATATTATTATCTTTCTTAAGCTAACAAAACAACACAGTCCAGTATTAAGTATACTCTAATCCCAAACTCGAAGTTACTCAAACCCCATTGAAAATCAAACAACTCTTTGAAAATAATAATCATATACATATATGGATGAGTGGGTACTCCCCAAACACCTCGAATCCAGAACACCTAATTATACCAGAATCATATCAAGGCACGATTCCACTAGGGATAATCTCACACCAAGATCATCAGGGTGCCTTACCAATATCACTATTTGCCAGGTCTTTACTGGTCAAAACCAAGCACAACAAAACAGACAATTATTAAGCCGAATATAATTAGGTTTATTATGAAATTCTATTCCTACAACCAATCAATCAATACTAAACTTACAAGCAAAAACAACAAGTAGGGATTGGTCGTACATTTCTCCGTTTCAGGAATACAATTCTAAATTCACCAAACCCAATATTGACAACAACAACACTAACACGAATCTCTACAACTCTTCGTTCAATACCAACAATCAAACACCAAAGTCTCTAATTATCTTGTCATCAGTATATATACATAAACAGATGTATAAAACACAGTAAAAGAAACAAACCCTAATATATAATGATCTCCTACAACTCTAACCTGATAATGAATCTCCAAAATTTTGTACCGTCTTCTCCGATCACAACTCACAACAAGTCCACAATACCGATAATTCACCAAAACCCTAATATTACATGACAATAAGAACATATAAAGATCATCTAATCTCACATTGTTTAAATTGATCAACGAAAAGATAAAACTTACTGATTTGGATCACCAAAACCCGACTAACATCCACAAATTTGGATTCCAACCAAATGTAGGGTTTCTTTCATGTAAATAAATCACAAAATCCTTAGAACTTGCATGAAATTCGCATAAATCTTATATGAGAACATTATACTTACTTGTTTTAATCACAAAACTCACTCCTTATCAAACCGAGACAGATTAAATACGAGATCTAAATCCTTCTTACGTTTTTCCTTCAAGAACACAACAAAACCCTAAGCAAACTTATGCAAATTCGTATATAATCTATAAGAAAAGATTAAGATCACTTACTTTGGATCAAAAACATACTCCGGATGATTCTCCAACCCTAAGACTCCAAGAACGCTCCAAAAATCTCTTATACGAAGGAAAAATATGAATAAATGTTTCTGTCAAAAACTGTTTTTCGCGTCTCGTATTTATAGAATTTGGTCATATGCCGACCCTACGCTGGCGGCATACATATAAATCTTGCCGGCGTACAGCTTAGCTGGCAAAAATTACATGAGCACTGGCTGCTAGAAATGCAACCAGGGCGGGTTTGGGACGAGTATACTAAAACCCGAACCCAATACCTAATAGGATTCCTAAAACCCATCCCAAACCCCATAGTGTTTTTGTCCGTGAACCCAAAACCCACTAGACAAACCCTATAGGGTACCCAAACTCGAACTAGAAACCCAATATATAATTAGAATTATTACATAATAAAATATTTAAAAATGTCATTATAAATGTTTTTTTTCATGTTTTTCTATTTCCGATCTGTTCCCACTTTATAGAAAAACAAACTCTTAGCATTACTCATGTAATTCTCTTTATAAAATCTTAATCATTTTCATGAGAAGAAAATTATTGAATGAAACAGTGTGGTAACGGAAGTGAGAGGCTTAAATTTGACGAGAGTGAGCCAAGACCAAGACTAAAAGTGGAGACCATTGAGTATTAGTTTACTATCCTAGGGTTTTTTACTTTTTCTAAATGATTTAATAAAAAAGAAAAAAATAGCTTTACAATTAATGGAGCACAGCTAGTTAATTTCAGAGACTGAGGCTAAATATAATATATATATATTTATATATTTAAACGGGTTCGGGTTTTCCAACGAGTTTTATGCTTATCCCAAAACCAATCCCAAAACCCTACAGGATTTTAGTATTGATCCCTAAACCCATCCCAAACCCTATAGGGTATTTATCGGGTTGGGCAGGTCGGGTACCCTATAAAAACCCACCTGCTTACATCCCTATTGACGACGTTCATCAAGGCTTTGAATTCTCAGAACTTCGATCCAACAACATACGCCGACAAATCCATGATCTACGCCTGCGGCGTTCCTATCTGGCGTTAAAAGAAACCCTCGTGTACATCGGCGGCGTTCCACCCAGCGTTAAGAAAAACGCTACTGTTCCCTTCCTACGCCGTCTACACCGGCAGCGTAGATTCTCCAGATGGCAATGTTAAATCTGTCAAAAAATTACAGAAATTCGAACTTCAACATTTATTCTACAATTGAACTTGAACCTTTACAACTTACTTGTTTTTACCTTAGACTCATTCTATATCACCTTATGATTCATGATTCATTATATTTTCATCTTTATTTCCATATTTTACAATGCGTACGAAAAAGGAAATTAGGGATGATCACAGCTATGATGAAGCGTGTGATCTCCTCTTATCAAAAGACAAAACATGATAATGGGCATTATATTACATGTGATCAACATCACGACTTAAATCACGATTGTAGCGAAGAACGTGATATCTTCTAATCATGATTCTCATATGTCATGGCCTAGACCACAACCATGATAAGGGGTGTTATCTCCATGTCACGGGCATGATAAGGCCCATGATAACCATCACAACCTCCATTGCTGGTGTGATGAGGCCAATGATGAGGATCACGACCCCCATCACGGGTGTGATATATCCCCTGGTGCTATTAAAAAATAAAATAAAAATAAAGATAAAATGAAATAGATGAATGATAGTTAAAATGTTATGTTAGTTAAATTTATATAGTAAAACATGAGTTAAGTGAATTTATAGATTTGTTACATGGTTGGATTAAATATAGAAGTAAGATATAAAAGGAACTTAGTTAATAATCCTAGTTTAACTTGGCTTATTTAACTTCAATGGGCTAAAATGAATTAGACTAATTAAGTTTAATCAACTTGACTTAGTAATTAAATTAAATAATTAATTTTAATGAACTTGGTTAATATTAAAATAATGCATGTGTGATAACTTGTAATATGGTTAATATTGAGTTAACATAAACTTAATGATTTGTTATTAGCTTAGAATAATGAGATAGGATGAACCATAAATAACATAAAGAATATGTTGTTTCAAATGTATGTTTGCTTGGAAAATGAGTATTTTGAGTATGAATGATGTAATGATGTTTTTATAATAAGAAACCATAAACAAAGTGAAAGAAATACTTTAATAGATAATAGAGAACTATCCTATATAGAAGGGGCGAATCTCATAGCCATGGCAGATTCTTATTTAATATCTGATCAAATAAAATTCTAAAATGAGTTTGATATAAGTGGATATTTAATTAAATTTCTTATATGAATTATGGATTCTGAAACACCCTCTGTCCTCGTTTGAATTTCTTATATAAAAGGTACATAGTAATTTACGTGTTGTATGTTAGAATAAGCATCCTAAATGAATTGAAACTTAAAGACGACTTAATAATTAATAAGTGATGCTTGTGTGTGTGCCGTTGAATTCTATCTAGGGAGAGGAAATCTTGTCCCAAGGGGACATAGTAGTTCAGGTACTTAAGTCATCCTTATCATGATGCAATGATATTCATAAGCAGCTCGGTAGGTAGCTAATAGGGTAAATAGTATCGGTGTAGTGTCTACCTAGGCTTGGGGTGAAGTAACATGTTTATGAAATTGGTTGAACTAACTAGTGTTATAGACCGGGATGAGTAAAGTTGTGTAACAGCTGTGAACTCTAGATGATGCTATTTTCTTAAAACGTTACGTAGGAGGTATAGGTATTCGGACTGCCTATATCAACCCCCTGAGCAACTGCTGTTACTTAGGACCCCCAAATTCCCAAAGATTGTTCTAGAGTGTGAGTACTAATTTTAATTAAAGATAATAACTTATTGTTGTTGCATTGCATTTAGCTTAAGCCTGTGTGTCATCTCGTATATGCTTGTGTTACTGTGTATTGGGTTTCGACTCATTATTGTTGTTGTTGTCTTTTTCCAGGTGTTGCATTGATGATTGACGATGATATGTTGATGATGGTTGATGGTGATGACTATGTTGACTTAGGTTATGGTAATTCTGGGAGGAATAGTGAATCGATGTAGGCTGATGGATTATTTGATTTTGTTCTTATTTCATTTCAAAGACTGGATTTAATCTTTTAAAGTTTGTATATCCTTTTAGGGCTTAGTGAAGAAGCTCATGTTTGTAATATATCATATAAAGCTTGTTTTTGGGAAAGTTGATATGCTCCTGAATGAGTGAAAACTAGAAATGTTTTCATAAAATTTGTTTTCTTATCACAAATTATCTTTAGAATCTAATTAAACTGTTTCAGAATTTAAAACCGGTTGGCAATGTTCAACATAAAAGAAAAAATCTTTTAAAGGAAGCCCGAGTATGTGGTACATGAGGTATTATATATGATGGTATAGCCTTGGTTAAATTTTAGGGCGTTACATGTATGATATCGTGCATTTCCATCCCTAGCTTTTGAGATCATGGAGAGAATTTTTGTTGAGGATTCTACATGAAACTCATGCATAAATTTTATGATAATATTATAAAGTGTGGGTTTAGAAATTTTACTTAAAATAAAGGTAAAGTTTATGTGTGGCTAAGGGAAGGAGAGGGAAGTGGAGGGGAAGAAGAGAAAAATTTGGAGAGAGTTTAGGAGAATTTGAGAAAATGTGGAGAGATGTAGAGTGCCAAAAGTGAAAGAGTGGAGAGGTATCTATAGATGAGGGGAGTGAATAAATTGTGATTAAAAAATTGTTAAAAAAAATGAGAGAGATTGTAAGAGAGAGAAGGGGCCGACTGTCAGAAGAGGGAGAGAGAGAAAAAAGAAAAAGAAAGAGAAAAGAAAGAAAAGATGATGAAAAGTGATATAAAGTATGATAGATTTGATGGGCTGTGCATAATCCCTAAGTTTTTGCCTTAGCTTGAGTTAAGTGGCTTATAATCGCGTATGACGAGAGAGAGAGTTGCAAAGTATTGAACCTCATTAACCGTAGTGGAATAGGGTGTTTATATATCGGGACATAAATTTAATAGCATAACAACTTATAATTAGATTTTTAAACATGACCAAATGAAGAGGGACTGTGGCATTCATAGATCTAGCTATTAATGTTGTTAGTTGAATCACTGTGACAATCAACAACTAAGATGGGTTTCTACTACAAATGGATTTTTATTAAGCTCCATTTTGGATTAGGCTAATTAAGGGCCTTTTTTAAGTGCATGAGCTTGTTGAGAAATGTTAGAGTTGGACAAAACAATTTCAATAGACCCTTTCAAGCTCACCATGTTAAGTCTCCTTTGATCAGCCTAAGTTATTTAAGGGTTTGACTCTTTAAATCTTGCTACCTTAGTATGGAGAGCCAAACCTATTTAATTTTTTAAGTTCAAATCCCCAAAGTGAATCTAATGGATAAACTGATTTCAATAGATCTTATTCCAAGTTTGTTATGTCAACTCTCCTTTAATCATCCTAAACTATTCATGAGTTTGACTCTCAGAATCTTGTCACCTTGTTCTGGAGTGTCAAACCTATTAATTGTATTTATATAAAACTGGTTTACATTTAGGATGCTATATGAAATTCAAACAAGTAAGGTTTGACAAGTATGACTACTAATTCAAAGCTCACGAGGTTTCTTAACATGTGCTTAATTGGGTATCCATAATAATATATGGCACTTGATACTTGACTAGACCTAACCAATAAGATAATAACTTTCCATTAATATATATCAAAATTCCAATCATAATATACAATAATAATAGAAAACATTATTTTTATACATATAATTAATAGTACACCCAATAGCACTATTTGTCTTCTCTTATTGGGTTGGGTCTATCAATAATCGTGCCATCCTACAAATTATTCCTTTTATGTTTGTAAGAAAATTTTTATGTAATTTAATGTTTTCAATAAATAATATTTTCTAAAAATAAATGTTTTGATGAGTTTAGTTAAATTTATAAAGATAAACTAGAAATATTTTTTTTTAATGTTTGACAAGGATTATATAATTGTACTCACCTAGGATATTATAAGAAATAATACTATAAATGCATTGCATGCTTTATGTGTAAAAAATAAAATGTTAAATGTAGATGATTTTTTACATTCATGATTATAATTTCTTTAGCTCATATGCTATCACTCTTAATTTTAATTTGATTTTTTTTTTTTGCTAAAATAGTTTTATGTTTAAAATATAATTTGTAGGTTAGTTGCAATAAGGTTAAGAGCAAAATGTAAATGCATTAACTTATGTTTGTTTTATAGGTACTTTGTTCGTTTTCATTGAAATCGTGCATTTAGATTCCTACTTTTTTTTCCACCCCTTTTAAAGTGCATTCAAACACTATTTTTAGTACTTTTTTTGAGAAAATATTTTAAGAAATGCTAAGATAAGTCTACATTAATTTAGAGATAAAATGGCCATTCATGAATTTAGATGTGCGTTTTCACCGATTTGTGTGTTTAAATACATACATTTTAATATAAGGGGCTAAATGAATAGGAAACATATATAAAGAGCGAAGGTCTTAGCATCAATACTAGTATCATATATATGTATGCATAAAAGGATGTTTTTATTATTTGCTTAAGATTAAAATCGAATTGCTCTTTGAAAAGTGTATGTTAGGATTACTACAACTAGTCGATCACGTGCGATGGGCGTGTTGGTCAACATGAGAGAAGTCTTGAATTGATGACACGTATAGGATATCGTCGAGAGAGGCTTGGGAGGAGGAACAAGCAAACCCGGTTTCTTGAGTGCGCGAATATAACAAAAGATCAAATCAGATAAATTCGATCGTTCTTCATTTGTTCTTCATAGAATAGGTGTTTTGATCTTTCTAGAGTTATTTCAACATAATTTATACATTGCTCTTGATCTTAGCAATGCGCAGAATGCTCTCAAATGAGAGGAGAAGCATCTTATTTATAAATATTAGAGGCTAACAATAGCCATTGGATGAATCCAAATGGATTGTTGAGATGAAGCATTGCTTACAACTATTAGATCTCTTTCATAAATCTGATGGCCAGAATCCATTACTTCTTTTATATATATGGGCATGGGCTTTGGATATGGCCTTGGAATAGAATGAGAGCTTTTATAATAAAGATAGAGCCCATTTTCTTCTTAAAGTAGCCCATCTTTAATATAAAATAGAAATAGGCTCATTTTATTCTAATAAGCCATAATTTAGCCAATTAAAGCCCAAATTAACCCATGAAGATATTTTTGAAGTCTACTTTTCGTGCACGAGAAATCCGAATAAGGCCGAGAAAAAACTGGTTCGACGATCCTTGTTCTGAGCCTACCAAGCCAAATCTCCCTACAACATCCCTTATTGGACTCAGTCTTTTGAGCCTTGTCATTAGCCCAAAAGATCGACCCATGGTATTAAATTGGTACAAAAACTCAATTACCAAAATGACCCTCTACAAAAAGTAAATAGCTAGTAAAGACTAATCCACAAAATGATTTTCCTTCTAAAAAATTACTAGGTTATTTTCCGAAAATATGTTATGGCTCCTTGTTAAAGACAGATACCTTTTCCTTAAAAATAATTCTATTTATAATGCTACTTTTCAGCTGAACAACTAATATAAAATGTTTCCATCCTTTCTTCTACAAGATGGATTATATTGGTTATTTAGTAATTTAGATATATACTAAATTACTTAAGGTTTTCATCATTCATTTATTAGTTATCCATATAGCATATCTATAAGCTTAATTTTATTATCAGATAGTTATGGTCCATTAATCGGACAATTGAACTCACAATCTTATGCTTTGCTATTATGTTAAAGTTAGTACTATAATAATCTGATTTAAAAGTTTAAGCTCATACATATAATGTAGATATTATGTTTATCACATATCATCAAAGCATTTAATATATTAATTATTATATTTATTTAAATAATTAAATTATTTATTATATGATTATTGATGAGATAATACAAGTTCCTAGGTTTATTTGGTTTGTCTTACTCTATTTTTTATATTTTATTTTTATTTTTTTAAACAATTATTTATCAAGAAATAAAAATAAATAAAATATATTTTAGTTATAAACATATTAAATAAATAAAATATAACTTAAATATAAATAAATAATAAATACTAGATACTAATAAAATACAAATAAAAAACACTGAACAAATGCCCTCAAAAAGCCCGAATAAGTCACACTCGTACTCCTCGGCGGGGGAAAAAAAAAAGTCACACCTGTACTTGTAGTATTTAGGCCATAAACTTCGTTTTATGATCCTGTGAAGTGGGGTCACTTCCCTTCTTTTCTATCCCTTAAAAAAACATGCAATTAAAGAAGAAAAATTGGCCGCCCCCCAAAAAAAAAAAAGGAAAGAAAGAAATTGCTGAAGGCAAATAAAGATTGACATCATGCGCCTACCATGTACTAGAAAGACAAAAGGAAGAAAAAGGTGAAGATAATATAAACATTAGTCATTGCCTTAATTGCTTTTAATCGATTAAATCCAACAGTTAAAAACGCTAAACAGTGGAAATGGTATTAGAGACTTAAAAAATTAATAAATTTAGAGTTTTAACAAAGAAACAGGTCCGAGGTGGCACAGAAGGAGTAGGCTCCGGATGGCGTGCCGAATTTGGACCGTAAAACGAGTTTCATCGAACGGTCCAGGTTGCTTTAGCTGGGGAAAAAGTCGCGGTCACGGAACTTCCGAGAAACGTGGGTCCCACCACTACCCAAACAATCTGCCGATATGGAAATTATTTCCCTTTATCTCCTTCTCTCTGTAACTCTGTTGGCCTATTCGTCACGTTCACTAGTTGTGGCAACCTATGGCTGACGTGTATTTGGGCCCACCACATTATATAATATCAAAATTATGATTCCCATTCCCATTTCTCCTTAAAAAGAAATAAAATTATAATTTTTTTTGTATTAAATCGGCCCAGATAGACAATAGCAGTGCACAGCAGACACCAATCCAATCCCTTTCCCACTTCGCTTATTGGTGCATTATTTAGTATTGATTAACGCTTGATCCTCAATAATTTTATCAATTTTTTTCCTGAAAAAAAGAAGGGTAAAAAAAGAAACTATTAAATGTTAATGCTGCTTCAACAATACATAATTATTTTATTTCATATAAAAATACTATTATAAAAAATAATTATATCAGACTGGAAGATGCAGAATTATTCTTATATAATCATGTGTGACACACATCCATTTTTACTTGTTCACTGCTTCATAAAAAAACATATATATACACACACATTTTTACAAATAATCCTAATATGTAACTATCTATCTTATATTCTATTTTTTTTGTTCCTATCCTTAATACTATATAATCAAACAATGAAAAAAAAAAAAAAGAGTTTATACAAATTATGAAGCACCCACATTGCATTTAATAACAAATACTACGTGATACATCTACAAAAATAAACAAATAAAGAACACCTGCACTGGTCAAGTCCTTGACACACTTTATCAATTTGATTATGAGGTGTGATGCCTGGGCTTTTGCTTGGTCAAAATTAACAGGGAACTAGCGAAGAAGCTAATGAGGGAGAAGGATAGATTTAAGAAATGCCATTCATTTATTTATTCCCCCAAAATTTAATAAAGTAACCCAACCCAATAGCAGGAGCAATATAGTATAATAAAATACAACACACAACAAAACGTTCCAATCTCATTTATTTACTTTCTTGGAAAGCTTTTATCTCCTCCCCACGCGCTTACACCAGGGTTCACATTGAAAATCGAATGATTCTCTCTCTCTATGTCTGTCTCGGTGAAAATGAATAAAGTAGTACACCGTGGCAATGTCGTTTGTGTTACGTGTCGAGTTAAGAATAAGACACGTGTCCGTCCTTTATTGCTCATTCTTCGCCTTGGATCTTGTTATCGCCTACTACTTCACCTCTTTTTTTTTTTTTTTTCCTCCAAGCATGTTAAATATCTTTTTTGGCCGTGGAAATGCTACAACTACTGGCCTGTCTCATCTCCAGTCTCACAAACCATACCTCCTCGGTCCAATCCTGTCCTTTAGCCCCTGCTGGTGACTTGCTAATGAGTACGAATTTTTTTAACTCCATAAAAAAACAATGGACTTGCAGGGCAAGAAAGGACGAGTGACGACAGCCAGGGTAAGGTTATCATAACTCATTAAACAATTAGTTTTTGGTAGACTTGAATGGCCACGTCATCATGGACCCTATGGAATGGTTGACCCACTATCATAGTGGCCTTTCCCTCTCCTTGTTCGGTCGCATGTGAGACTTTTCCATTCATTGCGAAATGCGAAAAAAAAGGAAATCTAAAATCTCACTTCTCTGTCCACGTGTACGGATAAGATGCGTTTTCTTGATGAGCCTACGTGGAGGTGTTCGTGACCGTACCAGTAACCCTAGCCGTGAATGAGTGCACAAAGAGCAAAATAGATAGCAGTATCACCACCCGTTAAGTTCACTTTTCTACAGGGTCACCACCCGACTTGCTACTTATGACCGCACTGATATATGATGTGTAAAAATAAATTATTTATTCGTACTTTATTTAATGTTTACTCGGAACACCTTTTTTTACCTCTAATTTACTCAGAAACTAATTCAAACAAAATAATATAAGATCAATACGTTTAGTAAAAAATCTATGAAGGCCTGATATTGTATTTTACTTATCTGATGGAAACAATTTTTCAAACGAAATAGCATATAATTTATATATTTAATAAATATTATTAACGGCCTATTTATAATTAACAATTTGAAAAAGAAAAAGAATAACTCTTTAAATTTTTACATTGGTGCAAATATAACTAGAGCTGGAAATAGTGGGTAAACGGCTCGGTTCGCTTCAGCCCGCAGGTTAAGCGGATCGGATCTGTCACGCCCCGAGGGTATTCTAGTAATAATAATCAAGAATTACTTGATTATCATTATTAGGTTACCTTCTAGGAGTGACATGATTTTCAAAAACAGGATCTTTTAGTTGCTTGGAGGGAATAAACAAACATATATAAGATGTAAATTAGTAAACAACTATTACAAACTTCTATATTACAGATCATAAGCTTCAGAATTCCTTACCACTTTAACTGATGCTTCTAATGCACATTACATGCACCATAAGACTATTACAGATATAGATATTCTAATTCTATACTAAACTTTAGACTTCTGGCTTCTAGTCTCTTACCGGGACCATGCTCCTGCTAGTAATGAGCCACGGTCGCAGAGTGAACCTGAAAGGACTGTGGGAGTGTGAGCTAAAACACGAGCTCAGTGAGTAATCAGAATTTATTACACATAACACACAAGTTATTTAACAATCATATGAAATGCAGCAATCACACAAATGAACAATACAAGTTTGGATAATCCGGAATCCAAACAGGATGAAGATTTACGCCCTCCCATCGGGGTTGAAGGATCACAATCTATGGTCCACCTACCCAGGAGATACTTTAAGCTTTCAGGAAATAACAATCTCAATTTAGTTATCTCTTTATACTTATCATGTTCATTATTTATTTCCTGTTTAGCTTTAGAAACTCCATTAAGTGTTAGTTATTCTCAAGTAATACCATAAGCGGCGTCCTTCATTTACCATGTAGTTCCTATGGTATTAACAGAACAAAAGTAATCTTGCAATTAACTACTAGCTCTCTGGCCTAGATAATTCAAGCATTACCAGAGATCCGAGAATCTAACACGTAGTAGGCTACCACTTACTCAATGCTTTTTATGCATAGTATGTTATGCATGATTATTTTTCCATTATGGTACCAGTAGTTATTAGTCAATTTAGGGGTGATCAACCACAACAGACAATTCATTATAAACCACAAACATTATCCAGATACAGGCAATTGTGTTATCACTTGATTTAGAGTGACATGGCAATCAATGAAATACAATCCACAACTTTCATATTTTAAACAGATCATCAAATTTCCTTATCTTTTTATTGAAAGTTCACTACTAGTACAAGCACAACCAATGTAATAAGACTGAATCACTCACCTGCCCATTCTAGTTAATCGTAGTAATCTTCAGGTAGGTCCTCCCCAACACCCGAGTTACCTATTGATATAAAGAATATAAAGATTAAAAATTTCTAGACTATATCACTGAGTTTCTAAAAATACTTAGATGTCCTAATGGTTGGCTCTGGTTGGATATGTGAACCGATCAATTGAGTATTTGAAAAGTTAATAGCTTCATTAATTCATTTTTATTGCCTAAATATATCAATTTTCTTTTAAATTACTTAATAAATTTTTCTTATAGGCTATAGATACTTCTATACTCACAAATTTGGAGTATTTAAATTTCCATTGTTATCTGTTTTCATATAGCTATCCTAGTATATACTTAATATTTACTAACTCATAATTTATACATATATATGTCTTGTTATGAAAACATTTTTACTAATAAAAGAATTTATTAACTTAATAATAACTATTTTCGAAGTTATTTTCCCTTTTTCGAAAATCGTAAAAACATTAATAATTAACATCAATAATAGTATTAAAATAATTATACTATCAATAGTACCTAAAACAACCATAATAACAATAATAATAATAACAGAAATAATAATCAATAATAGTAATAACACTAGTAACAATAATCAATAATAATAATAACAATAGTAATAATAATCAATAATAATAACAATAGTAATAATGATATTAATAAATATAATAATAATTTTCGAAAATAAATGGGAGGGAGTAATTATATTTCATTACATTAAAAATTATACTAATGATCTTATGTTAAAGTAGTTTTGGTCTTACCTTCATATTATTATTATTTTTTTTTCTTTTTAATAATATTTTCGGAAATTTAACAAAAATTCTTTTAATAATAAAAAGATTATTAATAATTATAATTAAAAAGTTATTAACCGAAAATTATTTACTTAAGTAATTTATATTTCAAAAACTCCTTTTTGGATTAATAATAATAAATTAAGTATTAAAACATTCTACATTTATTAAAGTTAAAAATAATTTCTGTTTTTGAATTTAAATAAATAAATAAATAAAATTCGGATTTACTATTATATATTATTATTACTATTCCAGAAAATGAATAAATGCAGGAAAAATATAAAAAATTTCTAGAATTATTATATTAATATTTATTATGCATATATATATTCAGAATCGTTTTCCTTTTTCTCTTTTTCTTTTTTTTTTTTTTTTTTTTTTATATTGGCCGAGAGGTACACGGGGTGTACACGCCCGTGTACCCAGCCCGTGCTCATCGGGGGAGCACTGTTCATCGTCTTCCCCGATGAGCCGCGGCGAATTCCAGCGAATCCCGACGTTAGAACGTCGGGATTTTGGTTCTAAACCACTCCTAGGAACATTAGAAGCCTAAATATCCAAGAAAAACTGAATTCAAACAACATGTTCCTCAAGAAATCGGATCATCAAGCTCGGCTAGGGTTTGGAAAGATTACCTTCGTCGTGACGTTCCGATGAAATTCGAAGCTTCCAGCTACCTTGGTTAGCTTCCTAAGATGTCTAAGAGTTAATAGCAATCCTTAAAACTCAAAGAAAATTCACGGAATAACATCTCTTACCTCGAGCTCGTTTTCCACGCGTTTCCTAGGGTTTCTGTTCGAAATTTCGAACTGGGTTAATGCGATGGTTTAAAAATCGATTCCAGGCTTTGTTCGACTCCTAATAAGCTAAGAATGAGTTCTGGAAGGTTTGAGAATTTTTGGGAATCGTTTGCTTCTCCAACCGAGCTCGTTCGCATATATATACATATAACCTAGCAGAATGTTCCAGCCGTGTTCCTCCTTCATTTTGAACGAAATTACTCTTGTTTTGTTGTCCATTTAGCCCTTTGTCTGATTGTCATTAAGGCTGAGATGATTTGTCACGTTTTTATTTGCTTTGAAGAAGATTGGCATTGACTTTAACACAAATAATGAAGAAAATTCGGCTCACCAAATTCTATGAAATCTCAGCCCTCCAACATATGCATAATTCGTCTCCAGCAAGCCAGGATGAGGTATATATATATTATATAATAGTTAACTATTATTTAGTTAAGTTTTCGGGTAGTTTAATACAATATTAGGGTATATTTTCGCTTATATATGTAAGTATATATATACAAAGGTCTTTAATAAATCCTATGAAGTGTTTAGTTTAACAAAAAGTACAAATTTAAACTTTAATAATACGTATCTACTCATTTAAGAAAAACTTGTCCTACGCGATTTGAGTTTGAAAAGCTTTTCGGTCAATTTTCGTTTCAGACTCCAAGGGCTTTAGGAAACCCTAATTTGGTTATTGGTATGATTCAATTCTATATTTGAAGTCTAGATTTCAAGTTATATATCAATTTATGTTTTTATTGGGTATTTATAATCCTAACAGTTTATCCTAAGAACACAATTTTCCAACTACGACTCTATTGAATCATTTATGTAATAAAGCTACTAATACATAGGCTATACTAGTTATACATTTTAGATTTGGATACTCACTATGAAATCTTATCAATGTAGTTTACTACTAACTAATATTCTCAAATTTTAGAGTTTCAATGCCAGTATAGGTTCATTACTATACCTTGGTTTAATTCCAAAGCTCTATCGAATACTAAAATAATCACTTGGTATTCATAATTAGGTTTTCCTATATATTCTGTCTGTTTGACAAAGATTCAGGTTTAGGATTGGAAGTTTCCTTTGATCAAAACCTGAATTAGTAACTCAGAATACTAAATCTTGTTTTTGGAATCACTTGAGGTCAAAAAGTTCCTTTTAGAAATCTATGAGTCCTAAACCGATCAAATTTAAAGTATTTATCTACTTAGAGTTTCTAATTAATTCTTAAGGTTACTAGTCAACCCATAATTTCTAATCTAGGGTTGTATCATATAGTGGGAGTTTTCGGGGTTTACAGGATCACTTCGACCCGCTTTTAAATGGGCCACATTTTCTCGATCGAGCCGAGCCCGCATTGGCCCATGGGCCAAAATTGATTTTTTAAAATTTTAATGTTAATTTATGTGAAAATTAAAATATTTATATATTTTAAGGTTTTATATATATTAACGACCAATTTTATTATTATTTTGATTACTTATATATATAAACAAGTTTTTAAAATGAGTTATTAAATATCATATTATGTTTAAATCGATAAATACATATTTTAAAAGATGTTATAATACTTGTGATTCATGTACCAATCTATTTTTTATAACATATATAAATAATCACTAATATGTTATTATATTATTCTTATTTTTAAACTACTACTTCTTCTTCTTGTTCTTCCTTTTTTTTTTTTTCCTTAGCCCGTAGGCCAATCCAGCCCGTCCCGCTATATCTTGCGGGTTAAACAGGTCGGCCGATTTGACCCGCTTTTAAACAGACTAACATTTTTTTCCTGTAAGCTGCTTTTTTAAGCCCATATTTCCAACTCCAAATATAACCCACGAATTTTTTAATATTATAAAAGCCTTCATTTAAATTTGACAAATTAGTGAATAACACTTAAAAGTTGAAAACGATTTCCCTAAACTTTGGTTTTGGTGTGAAAATACCTCATCAAACTCATGAAATTGTGTCTTTTAACACTTCTTATGTTACATTAGGTACGTGAAAATGATTTAAAATGGAATGGAATGAATTTTGAAATAACAAATCCATTCTCATGTTTAAAAGTATTCATGGAATGGAATGGGTATAAAGTGTAAATGCCAAAAATATACCTAGTAATTAATGTTGTCTATAAAAATTTGTGAAGATAAAAAAATAATTAAGGTGTATATAATTGATGAAACTGGAATAGAATTACGATTATACCTTTCAGATGGCAGAATCGAATTCCTCTTTAAAGTATAAATTGTTGATTCCAAAGAATTGCAATTCCGACTTTTAAAAGTGCATCCAAACATGGGGAATGAAATAAAACTTGAAATCGTGATTCTATTCCAAGTTTATTTCTACGTACCAAACATGACATTATACTTGACTTATGTATTTTATTTTCATTTTCTTAAGAAAAAAAGAACTAGATATTTGGTTTTATATGGTATGTTGTAGATTTATGGGTTGAAGAGGTTCGTGTAGATGTGTTTTATTAGGAAACTCCAAAAAGATGCCTACTAATGATTCAAATTATAGATTAAATTGGAGTATAATTGAGTTGCACTAGAATTGTATGTGCATGGTGCACATATTGGATGTTGGAAAATTTTCAATATATTGGGAGTTATGGTTGAATAACTATAGTTTGATGAGATATATTACCTGGACTAAATTTATTTAGTTATTTGATCCATTATGTGTTAAGCCCATTTACCCCTTATTTGAAAGATGTATTTAAGGCCTTGAGCCAATAATTAGCTCGTAATGGGAGGGCCTTATTAGATTATTATAAATAGGCTAGGTCCCTCTCTATTCCTTAACAACCAGAAAAAAAAACCCCTAGTTGGCTAGTCCCATTGAAAGCCATCAATTGAGTAGGAGAAGGAGAAGAAGACTTGGTGACATACACGCACAATAACACAAGAAGATAATTATGGCTACAATTAATACAGGTACGCTACGATAATAATTAATAGTGTGGTGTTCCAAATTCATATATTTAAATTGTAGAAAATTCTTACATGTGGTATCGGAGTCGTATGTATATGAATTTAAAACCCTAATTGTTTTAATCGATTGTGTTTTTATTTTATGAATTGATGAATGTAGGTATATGATTATCGTTATGTTTGAGAGGTCAATTCAATGATTTTATTTCATTATGTATTCCACAAATATAGTTAAAGATTACTTTTTGGATCCATTGATGTCGTATGCGAAAGTATTTATTAATTATTTTTCATTGATAACAGTGCGAAACATATGTTAGACGTGAAAAATACTATTTTCTTTATCTAAATATGAGATCACGTTAAATGCAACATCCTTTTTTTTTTTAAAGGTACAATAGACATGGTCTTGACCCCATAACGTGCATCTCCGTAGAAGGCATGTTATGCCAATTGGCCTATACGTCGGTTTATCAGTTATATGATTCTACAATTAAGTAATAAATGTATGTTCATTTATTATAACATAAAGGTCGATACATAGCCTGTGGATTGCATAGAAATTTGCTTGTGATTATTATCAAAGTAAAAATACTCAAAATTAATGTCGAACATACAAAATCATTGTATGTGTTGTTTAAAAAATACTAATAATAATTCTTGCTTTATAAAACGTGGCTAAAAAGGCAATATTGATTTGTTTTTTTTTTAATTTACACACACACACACACACACACACACACACACACATTCTATATGTAAATCTTAAATTGTGATAAGAATGCAATTATATTTGAGGGTGCATATGTGTATAAAAGCACCATGTGTGAATATATTTTTAGTGCACATATGTGACTCGATATACTCTATTGATTTGGGCAAATTTTATTTATAGACAATTTTATAGGTAGAAGTTGATAGTTGCCACCAAAGTGGTTTATTCATTTAAATTTTCATAATTGTCTTACGACATATAATGGAGTTTATTATAAAATTATTATATATATTGACTTGCCCAAAGGGGGCAGTTATATACTTTAATTTTAAGAATAGAGTGGAGCATTATGAGAGAATGCATAGGCTTAGAAAATTTATCTTTCAAAGAAGAAATTTTCAAAAGTTTGTGTATTTACATTGGTTCGCTTCATGTAAGGAGATCCTAATACATGGTGCATTCCTACCTAAAGGGAGTTTGAAAGTGATGCACTAGACTCTCAAGTAACTGAAACCATATCGATTTTTTTTTTTTTAAGAAATAAGTTAATTGCCTAATTTATTAATTTGTTGCATTCTTATTGTGATTCATAGTTAATTTGGGTGTGAATAATAACAATGCTGCCATTGAAATTCTTAATGGGGTTAAGCAAAAGAAGTGGAAACAAGACAGTGAGTTTGCTTTTGGTATTGCTGATATTGACCTAACTTTACGTGAAAATAAGCTTATTAAACCAGCTAATGAGAGTTTTGCAAAGCAAAAGGAGATGTATGCAAGGTGGGAGAGATCTAATAGATTGAGTCTTGTGGCCATGAAATGATCTATATCTGAGCATCTCCTTAGTGGCTTAGCTGAGACCAACAATGCTAGAGAATTTTCACTGCCATGGGAAATATGTACTAAACCTTTAGGAATGCCGAGGCTGGAAACCTATTGAGTGAACTAACGGGTATGAAGTATGAAAGGGTGGGAGGGGTTAGAGGATATATCCTTAAAATGATCCATATTCAATTGAAACTCAAAAATTTTGAAATTTCCTTTCTTGACAAATTCATAGTAAGTCATGCTCTCAATTCTTTACCACCTAATTTTGGGCAAATTAAAACAATCTATAGTACCTTCTGTAACCCCCAAGTTTTTCATGAGTAAGTTAGGAAATAGAATTAGAAAAAAAAAACCAATGAAGTGTTAGTGTACAATTCTATTGAAGGCTTTGATTATTAGATTTAAGTGAGTTAACATGTACGAAATTAGATAAATAAGAAAAAGAATCCAAATTTTCATTTAAATCTTTTTAAAGTTGCCTATAGTTTAATTAATGTCAAAATTTTCTTTAGAAAAGTCTTTAAAGATCTAAAGATTTAAGTAACTCATTTCAAGTGGTAAATCAATTATGTTACTTTTAAATTTCTGTAGAAAATTGGATTTCTAAAAAATCGAATCCCTAAATTATAAAGTAATCAAATATAGATTTTCATAACAAAATTTCCTCTTAAATGTAATTTATAAGATAATATTACAAAAACTTTGTAGTGATTACAATTATTAGTTTTAATGCAACTTAAACACAAATTTAGGCCTAAAATTTCTGCAACGTATGGCCCTATTTCCCAACTTAACAAGCCTACACTTACACACACAATATAACTCTTGCACATGCCTAAAAGTCAACAAACCTCATCTAAGTATATAAGACAAAATCAATTAAAGTTGGGCAAAAGAAAAATCTCTTCTTCTCCATCCTTTGGCAGACCATAAATGTAACAAACACACACATCTCTACTCCCATCTTCTTCATTTTTTTCTCTTCAAAAAATTTATCAAAAACTCAAGCTAATTCCATCAATAAGTTAAGGCTAGTTTAAGGTAAGTTGTAACTTCTCTTTTGCTTTATTAATTCTTGTTAATTTGAGTATGTGAAGTTTATGTCTTTATAGGTTTTGATAGCTGGAAGGTGAATGGTGAGTTTGATGTTAGATAAATGAAGTTAAGAGAATGATAATGATAGTTTAAGTCTTTAATTTTTATTAGCATAGACTTTTGTGTATGGATGAAGTTCATGAAGTGTATAGTTGATGTGGAATTTGGGATTATTGGTGTTTTGGTTATGTGATCATGTTAGAAGGGTATATTGTGCTTGTATATGAGTGATGGAGTGTGTTTGATGAAGTTAAAGATCAAAACATGTACTTGAAAAGTGAAATTTTCGAAGTTGGAAGCTTTGGATACAAGGGAGATTGTGTACAGGCGTGCACGAGCCTGTGCAGAAGGTGTTGAGGCTAAACTTTTGCTTTTGGGCACTTTTTTGGTGTCTATACGAGCGTGTGCATGGGTGTATGGAAGCCCGTGTTGAGTACTGCAAGGGAAAAATTTGATTATGGACATTTTTATGGGGTCAGCACGGCCTTGAGCACGGCCATGCAAAAAGTCGTGCAGACAGGTCTATGTTTTGTAAATTAACCATAATTTTTTCGTCTGAACTCGGATTGGGGTGATTCAAGAAGCTATAAAAAGCTTAAAAAGAGCTCTACAATTTTTATGTTTTAAGTTTTGAGAGACCACAAAATTATTAAGGCTTAAAATTTGATTATTTCAGACAGTATCATGCTCGAATCAAGTTAAATACCAGTTTTACTAATTAAATGAAGATAGTTAAGCTTAGTACTCTATAATTTCTTAAAGATTGATGAACTACAATTACAATAACATAAGTTTAAAATATTTAAGTATTTATGGAAGTCCTACATAGACACATGCTTAGTGAATTTTGTTTGTTATTATATAAGATCTTTTGATCAAGATTTGGATTTCCTATTGGACTATTACAATGATTAAAGAGAATACAGGGTGAGTAACTTGAATCCTATCACTTTGTTTGTGATTGTAAATAGTGGAATATAGATTAATCATAACTATAAGGAATCAAATACATGGGTATGGGAAAACTTGTTTGTTATATGTTGTATGTTTGAGTTATAAATCTTAATAATCAAAGTAGCAACTACTTGCTTGACATTAAATTATTTTGCATTGTTGAGTGTCTGAAATTGATTTGACAACATGATAATATGGAATTAAGTTTATTGGACTTCTAAATTTAATACGACATGCATTTTATAACATAATATTGCATTAGCATGGTATTCGTGTCACGTGTTAACATTTCGATTATGTGGTAATGCTTGTTAGGATTAGTGGGTGTGCTTATAGGTTAACATATGTTTGTTAGCTTCACAGAAACTAAGTAGGTTTGGAAGGAGGTTGTTTATGTTGGAGTTGGCGTTAGAGTGTTAATACTTAGTAAGATTGCTTAAGTTCTAAAAGAAGTGAATGGTGTTTATGTAGAAACTATTTTTGAAATGGTAAAAAAGAATGAAAAAGTCCCCTTTCTTTAGTTTTGAGAGTCTCATGGGCATGAACTACTAAACTTATCCTTTAACCCCCTGAGAGGGTGTAAATCCCTATAGGTTTGAATTCCGGTTATTCGAATCATGTTTGCTACATATGTTTTGTAACGCCCAAATTAAAGGCATTACAACCCACCATGCGTCCTCTCTTTATAAGAATGTGCAATGGCTACGGAATACTAAATCCACTAATTTGTTAAAATATACATCACCAATAACTCACATGAAAAGGTTATTTGAAAACATCATCTTTAAGTATTCTCTTTGAAAATGTAAGCTGACACTAACCAAAACCTACATATAAACTAGTCTGATAACATTAAAAAATAAAACTTCATAAAGATCTTCAATATCTCTTCTAATTCCCATGCTCAAGATCTACTGGTCCTCAGCTGGATAGTCAAGTCCACTATCGACGTCCCCATGATCAACATATAGATCATACCCAGATAAATCATAAACAATATCATCTTTACATGTACCTGAAAAATAAAGGAATGAACGAACTTAGTACGCTAAACCAAAAACACATGCACAAGATCAAGCAATAAGCAATATCACATACGACTTAGAAACTAATGCAACAAACACCGATTATTATCTTTAAATTAGCCAAGCAACCAATATAGTTCAAAACTATTATACACTAGTCCCAAACCCGGAGTATCTCATGACTCCTTAAAAACAACCAATATAGAAAAATATGTAATTATACATATATGGTGATGGGAAATCTCCCACACACCTAGGTGCCGTACTCGCAATACTCCTAAACTACCTGAATCATCTCCAAGTGCAACTTCATTAGGAAAAAACGATATACAAGGATCATCAAGGCGGTGTTAGTATCACATTCTGGGTGGTCTTTACTAACCAAGGCCAAACATAAGCAGCACACATTCAATTATATGCCAAATAAGATCTAATCAATTTATTTTCTAATTCTACAAGCATAAACAACAAGTAAGGTAAGGTCGTACCTGGATTCGTTTCCCAGAACTTCAACTTCACTAACAAAATCTTTTAAAAGATTAGAAACCCTAGTCTCACCAAAATCCTGATCATCAATATATATCAAGTTAAAATCTGTTTTCCAACACATAATTAAACCATAAAAACTAAAATCCACAATCCAAATGGCAAAATCCACGATAACAGATTCACACACCTTTTTCCTCTTGTTCATAAGACAACGAAATCCCAAAACGTAATTTTTCTCCACAAAGTACTCCAAACCCTAAAATTCTCAATCAACGATACATTAACTATTAGGAAAGGTCTCATCTTTAAATTAACAAGAACTGAACGAATTCATACTTACCCAAAGCTTTCGATCTCACACCTTCTAGATCGTAAGACCAAATCATCAATCACAACTTAGGGTTTTCTCCACAATTTGCCAAATTTCTAGAATATAAACAACAAATCAGAAAAAGACTATTTCTTTAATACCACAAGAACAAGATAGATTTATACCTTACCTAGGATTTGACTCTCAAGCTTTCTTGATCTCCAAAACTCAAATCCTCAAAGAACTTGGGGTTTCACCCAAGAATTCTCCACCAACGATTCCTTTCAAAGGGATAGGCAACATTTAGAGAGATAATCTACTTGGATAACAAAAAGATTGGAAGGAAAAACACTTACCAAGATGTTGTCTCCTTGCTCCTCTTAGGGTTTCCAAAGGCTAAGAAAAGGTGGGACAAGATTAAGCCAAGAGGATATATATAGGCAAGGGAAAAACCCTGGGAAACACATTAACTTTGTATTTCCCATGCTCCATCAAAGGTTGGCGGCTTTACTATACAAAGCCGGTGGCTTATCTCCTAAAGCCGATCCAAGGCCGGCAACTTATAAGTCAAGTTCGACGGCTTATAATCCAAGGCTAGTGGCCTATCTCGGTGGCTTTCAAGCAACTTTCATCTACACATCTTATTTTCATTTCCGAGTCTATCGTATAAAACAACATAGTTATAAACATTAGGGCGGACCATAAAACCCACTTATTTTACAACAAATGATACTATTGCCCTTCATAATAAATTAGTTATTTGTATATTACATGTTTGATGAGTACATTGCATATGGTTTCTAAAACAACTTGTTTGATACTAGTGATATGTGCTAAGATTCTGTTATTCACTGAGCTTTATATGCTCACGCTCTCTTAGACTGTTGAATTATAGGAATTTAAGCAAAAAGGTCGAAACCAAGCTCTGGTGTGGAAGTTCGTTTAGAATGGGCTCATGTGTTCATTTGAGAAGGAGACTTTATATGGAATAGAGACTTAGCAATGGTTTTGTAAAAGTATAAGTTATATTTTACTTTTCTTTGTAAATTTTGTTGTAATAGGGTTCTGATGAAGCCCCAGAAGACCATGGTTGTAATATTTTTATGAAGACCTAGATTTGTATTTTATGTTCGATTGTGGTTTATATATATGTATATGCAATATCTTTCTTACTCAAACAACTATCGATCCTTCTTAATTATCCAATTCAATGAGGAATGTTAGTTGGATAGAACTTATATAACTTTCTGAAGGCCTCAGTTAGTTACATGGTGTATTATTACAACTAAGGTACCCTACAGGGGTGTGACACGTTCAATTTAACATAGAGGACTTCTAATTGTGGTACCGAGGAAGAAAAAATACAAAAAGAAAATAGTAAGTGTCACGCCATGAAGGATACCATAAATGTAGTAGTCTGTCGTACACAATACTAAAGCCTAAGAATGACTACCTTAGTCACACAAAGGCTTCCATATCATGTACAAGGCGTACATCACAATCAATGACACATATCGGAGTAGCACAATTTACATTGATAATAATCAAGTAACAAGACAAAAGGAATACTTATCATAAAACATAAACATGATTGTTTACATATCTTAGGGGCATACCCCCGCTATTGTCCCTAAATCTATGTAAACATTTCTTTAGGAATCTCTAAAATACTAACATAGCATACATTATATATAAGGAATTTATAAAATAACTTCATCCTATGTTCCCATCACCTCCACAAGAGTTTAAAATCCATCAATGACTTTCTTAATGTCATGATATTTGAGTAGAGCCACGGGTATACCTATTTTAACAAAAATATATGGGGGCATAAGCCACAACTAGCTTAGTGAAGTATTCGTTTTCATTCGCACCATGATTTCAAACACGTTCAGTTAAATTTTCATGCATATGCTATGCATGCTATGCAACAATTACGTGATTACACAAATATATATAGTTATTCGAAAACCATGGATAGAACATATTTATCCCTCCGTGTCGAAGGTTAGGGAATTGTTGACAAAGATCATCAACCTTCTACTGCTAGTCCCCAGGTCCTTGCCCAAGACGTTCGATTGGCTCGGCTCCAAACTTAGAGTCACATTCCTTGAGTGATTTGGATTCTCTAGGAAGGAATATGGCTGGTGTCCTAGCATGATAACAGCCAATCCAACTCTACGCATAGGAGTAGCAGCCTTCCGAAAGAGATGTGACTCGATGGATACTATGCATAAACATTTTATTTTTCTTGAGTCTAACCTTATTAAGGTTTTTTAGGGGTGATAAAACAATTTTGCAAACAATAAGCAAGCATAAATGCAGGTAGACAAAATACCTAAACAAACAATTCGAAGTTGCGATATTCTTAATTCTCATTTCATCACATGAGCATAGAATCACATATATACATATCCCTGAATACCCCATACATGTTCAATTTTATCTTTTCTTAGTAGTTTAGCGCCACTATTCTACAAGCACAAGCAAGTAACGAAATTAAGAGGAATAACTCACTCGTTCATTTCGGAATCTTCTTAGTCGTAGTAATCCTCATGAAGAGAAATCCCGTATTCCTCGTCACCTAGACAAAAGAAATTCCTAAGAGGAGTATTTCGTAGAAATTTTATTTAAACTTTCTAATTCTATTCTACTATGTTCGTCAAAATCGCATGGAATGAAATTCCAACTTAAAATGACCATGACTTACTCATTTTAGCTCGGAATTTTGCATGTAGTATATTGATTTCTACCTATTCGAAAAGATCTATTCATTTATCAGGTTATTTTGGTTATATAAGGTTGTTTGGTTATGAAACCATGGGTACAGATTCATTACGAAAATTGTAGTTTTCTAAAACACAAGTTTGCAAACTTTTCTTTATCCGAAAATACTTGTATCAAAATGTAGACATTCTATAGTTGGAAGACTCCTTTGAATATATATATAGACTCATATTGTATGCAAGATTCTAATGGTATTGTCTAAACGATTGTGTTTCATAAAACAATGTCTTGCGGTGTTGAAGACTTATATCTTAACAATTTCTTTCCTAAGCGTTTTGAAAGAATTTCATAATTTCTTGAGTTATTATAAGTATATTCTTATTTTATTTTCTAATTTCTTTTCTAAAATAAAATTTCTCTTAGCTTTGGTCTTTTACAAATTTTACTTTTAGTGATAAAAATGAAGTTTTCAAGAGTTTTATTAAGTTGTTGATAACTTATAATAATTTGAGTTGTATATATTTTCTTTTAAAGAAATGACTTTGACAAACAAGTCTTTTTATATTTTCATTTTCTAGCTTCTTTAAAAATAAACTTTATTTCTAAAACCTGGTCTTTTAACTCTTTGATCAATTTTGCTAGGAAGGAAAATCACGTTTTAATATTTTCTTAAGTTTTTGATAATATCTATTGTTTTTGAAACCTGTACTTTTTATATTCTTTTATTTCTTTGAATATGAGTTTATCATTTGGATACCTTGACAAACTTTTATTTTTCTAAGTGAGTTTATAATTTAGTGAGTTGATTTTATCTTAACTTATAAAACTTAGTTTAGTTATTACTTTTAGTAAAATTCCTACAAGTAAGTTTTTTGAGAAAAGTTTATTTATCAAATAATTATTATCGAGTTTTAATAAACTTTATGTGACTTATCATAATAAAAGAAAATGTTTATTTTGTTAGTTAACTTCTTTGAGAAAAATCATTTTTATTGTTATTTAAGAAAAGTCTTGGTAGGTTTGAAAAGAGGTCGTAAAAATAATTTTTCCTAGATGGGTGATAACAAAATCTTGATGTATATAAAGAGAGTTTGGTTTCATTTTTCCTTTGTTTCCTTGGTAAAATTATCCTTGTTGATACTTAGGAAAACTTTGGGAAAAGTTTGAGAAGAAGTTGTAAAAATATATTTTCTAAGTTGTTGATAAGTTTCTTTATTTAGTGACTAGTTACATAATAAAAGAGTTTTAGTATCAAGTTCCTCTATTAAAGAAAAATTCTACTTTAAATGTTGTTGAGACAACGTCATTATGAGGATGCATGTATATGAGCATGTAATATGAAAATGATGAAAATATAAGAAAAATGTAAAAACCAAGATGATAATAATAATAATAAGCAATGTAACAATATCAACCATTGGGAACCTTAGCTTCATCAAGGTATCCCAGTCAAGCATTAGGAACCTTAGCTTCATCAAGATATCCCGGTCAAGCATTGGGAGCCTTAGCTTCATCAAGATATCTTAAGACTAAGATTAGATTAGTCCTAAAAAGAAAAAGAAAAAGAAAGAAAAGATAAAGCAATAATAAAATCATTACAAATAATAAAAGCAAGTTAGAGAAAGTTAGTGAGCATTAGGCTCTAAAAATACATAGATATACATATACTTAGTAACATATATATAGAGTTAGATTAGAAGCATAATAATAACAATAATAGCAAATAATAACATTAATAGTAACATATATTGTAAAGCCCTAAAATAAGGCATTACAACCCGCCATGTATCTTCTCTTATATAGGACACACGAAGACTCTAATATCCATAATAATATAATTATCACCTGTAAACACACATAGGATACCTCATAGGATACGAAACCTGTTAAAACTAAAAAAAAAAACTTCATAAAACGTAAACTCCTGGTTCAAGCATAAAATCCAAGTGGACATCTGTTGGACCCAAACAAGGCCCGGTCCAATTGTTCTGCTTTCCTCTCTTAACGCTTAAACACACCGACTAACCCTAATCTCTCTCAATCAACCTCTCTTCTTTCTCTCTGGATATGTGTAAGTTCTTATGAAACCCTAGTTTTACAATTTTTATCTTTGATATGAACTGAGTATAACAGCTCTCTGTTTCTTGTTTCTTGCTAGGTACCTTTTCGAGTAAGGTTAACTCCTATGAGAAAGAAAGAAGAGACACTGGAATTTCGGGAATAAGGATGAGTTTTTCCTCTTTCGATTTCCTTTTTATTGCTGTACTACAATTGTTATTTTGACAGCTATCTATTGCTGATCTGTCAATTTGTTATCTGTTGCTGATCTGTCAATTTAGTTACATGTATGTATGTTTCCAAATTGGAAACCCTAAAAACAGAAAGTGTAATCTAAGTAACTAAGTAACTATTTAGTTACAAAATCCTTTATCCAAGTGGGTTGCCTTGTTATTCTCTTTTGGGTCGTAACATTTTCCTCCCCCCTTCGAAAACAACCTTGCCCTCAAGGTTGTAAGTTGGATAAGCCTTCTGGAAATCTTCTAGATTCTCCCAAGTAGTATCCTCAGGTAGTAAACCATGCCATTGAACTAGAATGAGGAATTGATCGACCCTGTTGAGACACCATTCTCTGACCCAAAATAGACAGTGGTTGTATGAGTGGGTGTTGATCCACAGCATGTTCTGGTAATTCCAATGTTGGAACTGAGACCCCAAAAGCTTTCTTCAATTTAGATACGTGAAATACATTGTGAATTTTAGAGAAAGGAGGAAGTTCCACCCTATAAGCACATGTTCCCACTCTGTCCAGTACTTTATAAGGTCCATAAAAACGTTTTGAGAGCTTAGAGACCCCATGAGATGCTAAAGATAGTTGCTTATAAGGTTGCAACTTAATGAAAACTGATCCCCAGGCTGAAGGACTACCTCAGTCCTATGCTGATCAGTAATTGTTTTCATTCTATTTTGAGCTTGAGTCAAATGTTGTTTCAGAAGCTTCAAAATCTCATCTCTAGTTAATAAGTCTGCTTCCACAGCTTCCAAAGTAGACGATCCTCTAACATAAGAGGAAATAGTAGGTGGGTCTCTACCATATACTATTCGAAATGGGGTAAAGCCTGCACCCATGAAATGAGGTATTATAGGCAAATTCCGCCCAAGGTAAATACTTGACCCATAAATTTGAACAATCCATTACAAAACTGCGCAAATATTGTTGAATAGTTCTGTTAAGAACTTCTGTTTGACCATCACTCTGAGGATGGTAAGCACTTGTCAGCTTCAATTTGGTTCCACTCAATGAAAATAATTCTGTCCAGAATTTGCTCAAAAAGATAGGATCCCTATCTGATACAATTGTGCGAGGATAACCATGTAGTTTGACTACAATATTGAGAAATAAGGTAGCCACTTTGGTTGTTGTAAAATGAGAATCCAATGCCCCCAAATGGCAATATTTGGATAATCTATCTACTACAACCAATATAACTGAAAACCCTTGTGACTTTGGAAGGCAAGTAATAAAGTCAAGACTAATATCCTCCCAAATCCTATCTGGAATAGGAAGTGGACTTAATACAGCAGGAGAACGGCCTTGGTACTTCACCTGTTGACAAATGAGACAGCCCTTAACAAAGTCTTCCACTTGTTGCTTCATGCCTATCCAATAAAAGTCACTAGCAAGGCGTTTATAGGTTTTCAAAATTCCAAAATGACCCGAAGCTGGGGATGCATGATACTCATGTAATAAGTCTGGAATGAGTGAACTCTGAGGTACTAAAAACAGTCGGGAACCATAATACAACAAATTGTTGCACCAATGAAGGTCCCATTTCAGAACATTCCCCTCCTTCATGTCAGACAACAAGGTTTTGAATTCTTCTAGAGTTGTATACTCCTGTTTCAGTTTATCAATAAACTGAAAACAAATAGAAAATATTCCAAAATAAAGATAACTATCATCGAATTTTCTGGAAAGAGAGTCAGCTACTTGATTATCTATTCCTTGTTTATAAACAATGGAATAATCAAATCCCATTAATTTGGAGAGATACTTCTGCTGCTCAGGTGTTTGAATCACCTGGGTGAGTATTTCCTTCAA
Organism: Combretum micranthum; assembly: GCA_024138025.1. Lineage (NCBI taxonomy): Eukaryota > Viridiplantae > Streptophyta > Magnoliopsida > Myrtales > Combretaceae > Combretum > Combretum micranthum. The sequence goes on along the minus strand of JAMXBD010001746.1, from coordinate 39,019 downwards.
ACTCCTATGGTCTGTCCGAATGAGGAAATGGCTTCCTAACAAATACTGTCTCCATTTTTTAACTGCCTGAACAATAGCATATAATTCACGAACATAAGCTGAAGCTTTTCTGAGAGGTATAGGTAGTTTCTTGCTAAAATAAGCAAGTGGGTGACTACCTTGTAATAATACAGCTCCTACACCAGTTCCTGAAGCATCTGTCTCCACAATAAACTGCTGATTAAAATCTGGAAGCTTAAGAATTGGTGCTGAACACAGTGCCTTCTTAAGTTTTTCGAAAGCCTCCTTAGCTGAATTAGACCAATGAAACTGGTCTCGTTGTAACATATCAGTCAATGGACTAGCTATCATAGCATAGCCCTTAATAAAAGGACGATAATATCCAGAAAGACCCAAAAATGCTCTCAACTCTTTAATAGTAAGTGGTAATGGCCACTTCATAACTGCTTCAACCTTAGTAGATTCTAGTGTAACGCCCTCTTTGCACACAATATGGCCCAAGTACTCAATCTGTTCTTGGCCAAAAAAACACTTACTATCCTTAAGATAAAAATGATTCTCCAACAAAATCTGTAAAACCACACTCAAATGTTCCACATGCGCATCCATAGATGTGCTGTATACAAGTATATCATAAAAAAAAACAATAACAAATCGCCTCAAATATGGTTTAAACAACCTATTCATTATAGATTGAAAAGTAGCAGGTGCATTGCTTAAACCAAAAGGCATGACAACAAACTCATAATGACCATCATGTGTTCGAAATGCTGTCTTTTCAATGTCTGATGGATGCATCCTAATTTGATGATATCCTGAACGTAAATCCAGCTTAGAAAATACAGAAGCCCCATGTAACTCATCCAACAACTCATCAATAGTTGGAATAGGAAACTGATCCTTGATTGTGACTTTGTTTAATGCTCTGTAATCAATACAGAATCGCCAGCTTCCATCTTTCTTCTTAACCAACAAGACTGGTGAAGAATATGGACTGGTACTATGTTGAATGACACCTTGACTCAACATATCAGCTACCTGTCGCTCTATTTCAGATTTCTGGAAATGTGGGTAACGATAAGGCTTAACATTGACTGGTTGAGCTTCATTGTCAAATGTATCCTATGTTGGACATCTCTCAAAGGAGGCAAGGATGAGGGTGTCTCAAAAATTTGAGAAAATCTGCCCAATGTGTGCTGAATAGCCGCATTGCAGGTGGTATTCTCTGAAGATTGGTCTGAACCCTGAGCCTTCAATTGCAAACAAAAAGCAACCGCATCAGTTGCTAATAATCTTTGAAACTGATGGTGAGTGATAGGTTGCATTTGAGTGCCCACATCTCCAGATAGCTGGACTTGAACTCCATTCATAACAAATTGCATTGTCAAACTTCCATAATCAACTGTGACAGGTCCCAATTCTTTCAACCACTGTACTCCTAATACTGCCTCAGCCCCTTGAATAGGTAGGATGTAAAATGTAGTGAAGAAATCCAATCCTTGAATCTGAATGAGAACATTTCTACACATTCCCTCACATTGCAATTTATCCCCATTTCCCACGAGAACATGAAAATGTGGAGAGGGTTCAATCACTAAACCCAAATATTTTGCAATTCTACTTTGTAAAAAATTATGAGTACTGCCCGAATCAATCAGAATAGAAATATCATGATTTTTAATACAACCTTGAAATTTTAATGTTTTTGGAACTTGCAACCCAGCCAAGGCATGAAAACTGATAGTACCCTCATCAGTAATAGTAAGTAATTCATCCGATTGGATATCCATTTCATTACTATTGTCTTCGTCTTCTATTAACAACAAAAATTTGGCTTTACATTGATGTCCCCTATGGAACTTTTCATCACAATTATAACAAAGGCCTTTCTCACGTCGAACTAACATTTCAGAAGGAGTTAAATTTTTTATGAGAAGAGATGAAACAGGGGGATTAAGTAATAATGGTGGTTTGGAATTCCCAGTAGATGACTGTGAACTAGTTGTGGTAGGTTGTGTGTATGGTTTTGAAAATTGAAGGGGTTTGGAATATGTATGAGAAGATGAAGAAGACATTTTTGGAACAAAATATGAATCATGGAATTTAGATTCATGCATTTTTGCTAACCATATAGCATGTGCTAAATCTGAAGGCCTAGCAATCTGTACTTCTCTTCTAATATGAGATTTTAAGCCCGAAATAAAGCAACTCATTAAAAATGATTCAGGAATACCTCTAACTCTGTTAGAAAGAGCCTCAAATTGTTTCTGATAATGTTGAACAGTGGAAACTTGCACCAATTTAGCCAAAGTCCCTTGAACATCTTCATATTCAGATGGTCCGAATCTAACTTTCAATGATTGTAAAAAGAATTCCAAGTTGTGATTGTTTGTTTGCTTCCATCCATTGTAACCATTGCAGGCCATCATCCTCGAATGCAAAAGAAGCAATTTCTAAACGCTGCTCCACTGGAATATTATGAAAGGTAAAGAATTTCTCAGTCTTGTAGATCCATCCCAATGGGTCCTCACCATTAAATCGAGGTATCTCTAACTTGATCCTTTTAGTAACGTGTCTGCTAAGGAAGATGATGAACGAGGACTGTCTGAAACTGAATTTGATTGTGGAAAACCCTCGGTCTGATTCCTAAATGTATCCAATTTGTCATTCATCTGTTGAATCGAGTTCTGCATGTGATGTTGTAAAGAACTGACCGAATCTTGAACTGTCTTATTTGCTTGAATCGACTCTGTCATTTGCACTTGCATTTTATTCATGGTATCTGCTAACGAATAAACCAAGGATTGTAGTTTGATAAACTCTTCCTGTGCTCGAGTACTCGCCATGACTGAACTCAGAACTTGGACAGAACAAGAAAAACGAGAGCACCAAATGTTGGACCCAAACAAGGCCCGGTCCAATTGTTCTGCTTTCCTCTCTTAACGCTTAAACACACCGACTAACCCTAATCTCTCTCAATCAACCTCTCTTCTTTCTCTCTGGATATGCGTAAGTTCTTATGAAACCCTAGTTTTACAATTTTTATCTTTGATATGAACCGAGTATAACAACTCTCTGTTTCCTGTTTCTTGCTAGGTACCTTTTCGAATAAGGTTAACTCCTATGAGAAAGAAAGAAGAGACACTGGAATTTCGGGAATAAGGATGAGTTTTTCCTCTTTCGATTTCCTTTTTATTGCTGTACTACAATTGTTATTTTGACAGCTATCTATTGCTGATCTGTCAATTTGTTATCTGTTGCTGATCTGTCAATTTAGTTACATGTATGTATGTTTCCAAATTGGAAACCCTAAAAACAGAAAGTGTAATCTAAGTAACTAAGTAACTATTTAGTTACAAAATCCTTTATCCAAGTGGGTTGCCTTGTTATTCTCTTTTGGGTCGTAACAACATCATAGCCAACAAATTCAATAGAAACTAAAAGTTGTTTACATTAAAATCTCTTCATTTAAAACCAACATAAACATCCAACTACAACTCCAAATGATCTAAATATGTCGTTTCTTTAGAAATTATGATATCTGAGGACCAGCTCTCTGCTAGGTAATCGGGTCCACTATCGCCATCCCTACTATCAAAGAATAACTCATATCCGGAAAGATTATATACTATATCTTCTTCACCTGTACCTGAAATTTAAAAGAATGAGTGGTGACGCCCAGTACGATAACTCCAATCTAAAAACAAATGCATATGCACATACAATAGGCAGATAATCCATGCAACTTAAACTAATGTAATTAGTCATATTATTATTTTTCTTAAGCCAACAAAACAACACAGTCCAGTATTAGGTATACTCTAATCCCGAACTCGAAGTTACTCAGACCCTATTAAAAAACAAACAACTCTTTGAAAATAATAATCATATACATATATGGATGAGTGGGTACTCCCTAAACACCCCGAATCCAGAACACCTAATTCTACTAGAATCATATCAAGGCACGAGTCCACTAGGGACAACCTCACACCAAGAGCATCAGGGTGCCTCACCAGTATCACTGTCTGTCAGGTCTTTACTGGTCAAAGCCAAACACAACCAAACAGACAATTGTTAAACCGATTATAATTAGATTTATTATGAATTCTGTTCCTACAACAAATCAAGCAATACTATCTTACAAGCAAAAAGAACGAGCAAGGATTGGTCGTACCTTTCTCAGTTTCAGGAAATTCTAATTTGAATCTCCTAAAAATCCTTTATCGACAACACTCAACCACAACCAAATCTCTTAAATCTCTACAATAATTCAATCAATATTAACAATACAACAACAAACCTAAATCTCCAAATTCCTGTCAACAACATACATATATGTAACAAATAAGAACACGATATAAACAAATCCTAATGTACTATAACTCTCGAAATCCTAACTTGACAAAGAAAATCACTAAGTTGCACCGTCTAACCCAATCAATCTTCCACAACAATCTATAGAACTCGATAATCCTTCAAAACCCTAATATTACATGACAACAAGAACGTATAAAGATCAACTAATCTTACATTGATTAAATTTATCAACGAAAAGACGAAACTTACTGATTTAGATCACCAAAACTCGACTCACATCCATAAATTCGGATTCCAACCAAATCTAGGGTTTAACTTCATGTAAACAATCACAAAATCCTTAGAATTTGCATGAAATTCGTATGAACCTTGTATGAGAACAATATACTTACTTGTTTTAATCATAAAACTCACTCCTTATCCAATCGAGACAGATTAAATCCAAGATCTAAATCTTTTCCACATTTTTCCTTCATAAACACAACAAAACCCTAAGCAAACTCATACAAATTCGTATTTAATCCATGAGAGAAGGTTAAAATAACTTACTTTGGATCAAAAACATACTCCGGATGATTCTCCAAGCCTAGATCTCCAAGAACACTCCAAAACCCTTTTTGCCGCAAGAAAAAAATGAATAAAAAGTTTTGTTGAAAAACATTTTTCGCGTCTCGTATTTATAGAATTTGGTCATATGTCGGCCCTACACCGACGGTGTACGTTTAAATCTTGCCGGCGTACACCTTACGCTGGCAAAATTTACACGAGTGTTGGCGGCGTTCATCGAGGCTTTGAATTCCCAGAAATTCGATCCTACTACATATGCCAGCAAATCCATGTCCTACACCAGCGGCGTTCTTAGCCAGCGTTAAGAGAAACCATAGATTACACCGGCGATATCCCACCCAGTATTAAGAAAAATGCTACTGCTCCCTTCCTACGCCGTCTCTACATTGGCAGCGTAGATTCTCCAGGAGGCGGCGTTGAATCTGTAAAAAATTGCAGAAATTCGAACTTTAATATTCATTCTACAATTAAATTTAAATCCTTACAACTTACTTATTTTGACCTTAAACTCATCCTATATCATCTCATGATTCATAATTAATTATATTTTCATCTTTATTTCCGTATTATATATATATATATATATATATAAAAGCATAATAACAACATAAGAATATAGGAATTTCATATGCAAGAACAAAACATGAACATGTTGTTACTTTTACTACTCATATGAGTTTTAAAACAATACCATAGTCATGTTAAGTTACATGACATGAATATATGAATAGGGATAGAAGTTTTACCTAAAGTGTTTTTGGGATAGGAAGAAGGTAGTAATGTATGATTATGTGGTTAGTGGTTTATGGTGAATAGTTTATGTATAGAGGAGGATTTTGTGAAGAATTTGTGGAATAGAGTTTTGGTAGAGAGAAATTTTGGAGAGAGGATTTGTGGAGTAATTTTGGGAGAGTTTTGTTGTATGAAATGAAGGTGTAAAAAAAGTAAAGGGAAAAGGGGGTATGTATAGTTGAAGATGGAATGAAATTAAGTGTAATAAAATAAATTGAAAAAGAAAAATAATAGAGACAAGGAGAGAGGGAGTGACGCCGGTTTGCATAGGGAAGAAGGGGTGAAATTGATTTATTTTGTTGTTTTGTAAGAAAATGAAATAATGTGTAAGTTATGATGTGATTAGAGATGTATTGGAAAAGTAAAAAGTAAGAACATAGGTGTGTTGGTTGCAAAAATAGGTTGTAAGAAAAAGTAGAAATAAATGAATAGTAAAAATAATATTATGAATAGTAGACTAGATAAATAAAATGCTGGTTGTAATAAGAATACACGTATAAATGTGATATCTGTAATTTTTAATTACCGAAAACTTATATTTTTAGAAATCTTATATTTTTATGAGTCTATTGGTATCAACATAATATTTTTGCTGTCTGATGTACCGTGGCACGGTTTTTGAAACCTGATTCCATTCAGATCCGAAAGACACTAGAAATTTGCGAATATTATATTTTTAAGCTTTCCTATATTATTACGAACTATTATCAACAATTATTTCCTTTCCGTGGTTTAGGGTTTAAGAGCGTAAGATTGTTGGATCTTAAACACTAGGGTTTGTTGTAAACTTTGTTGACTTTTAGGGTTTTGATTTGACTTCCGGTTTTGTTGAGTTATTAGTAAGATCTTAAAATTTAAGGCTTTTGTCCGTATTATATTTTTGTTCAACATCTATGGTTTATTTCATTTTATTTGTTATTATTTAATATTTTTCAGTTCTTGGGGTCGTTTAATCGAGTTTAGGATTATAGGTTGACTCAGTTTGACTTTTGGTGAAAATTGAAAATTTTGATTCTAAAATTCACGAAGGATTTAAGATCTTAGTATTTTGTTATCAAGCGTTATTGAGATATATCATCTTGATTTACGTGTTAGGAATTGGATAGATGATTTGATTAGTGGACGAATGTTAAATAAATCAAGTATTGGATTTTCTATTTTGTTTTGAGAGTTCTCTTTTTCTCAAGGTTAAGAATTTTCGTATTTGACCTTATTTAGAATTTGGTTTTAACTTGGGTCGGTTTTTCAAGGTCTTAGTTTTGGCGTTTAATTTCTGAGATTATTATTTTTTTTAAGAATTATGAAAATTTAAGGGTTTACAGTAAGAGTACCTTTATAGTTTCCCAATATAAACCAACCTTTTACAAAAAAATAGGGTATCTAGAAAAGCTTCTCATCATACTCTTAAGAAAGTTTAGGAATCTAAGAGGCAAAATAGTAGATGGACGACTTGTGTGGGAGGTCCTAAAGCTGCCATTAAGAAAGATGTCAAGTGTTTCTTTTGTAAGAAAGCTGGACATAAGAAGAGTTAATTTTCTTGATTTACTTCTTGGTTAGAAAAGAAGAATAAAGAAAATGGTAACTCACTAGCCCTTGTTTGTTTTGAATCTAAATTAGTTAATGTTCCAATTAATTCTTGGTGGCTTGACAATGTGTCTATCATCCATGTTGCCCAGGAGTTCATAAAGAAAAGGAAACCAAGTGATCATGAAGCTAAATTGAGAGCAGGAAATAGTGTTGAAGTTGATGTTGAGTTCGTTGGAGCTAGGGACTAGTTTTCAACTTATTTTAGAATATATTTTTTATGTACCAACTTTTAGATAAGATTTATTTTTTTTTCATTATTGGATAAAATAGGATGTTCTTTTATTTTTAGTAATGGAAAAGTTGGGTCTTCTTTAAATTCTTAAATTATTTTCATGATGCTTTGAATGATAGATTATACAGGATGTGCTTAGTCAATAATAATGGATATACTTCCTTGAGTGTTGAGAACATGTTTTGTGGTATTTGTTGGTCTGTTGAGTTTTAAAAACATTTAAGAACACAAAGTTGAAGTTTTCAAAAATTTGTCAAACTAATAAGTTCTATTCAACTTCGGAAGCAACTACCAACATTAGTTAAGTGCATTTACCGAATAACACAAAATCTAAGCATACAATACAACAATAAGGTGATTTTATAAATATATATAGTTGTCCGGAAACCATATATAAAACAGATTTACCCCTCCGTAGCAAAGGTTAGGGAATTGTTGATGAAGATCCTCGACCTTCTATTGCTAATCCCCAGGTCCCCACCCGAAGAGTTCGGTCGGCTCGGCTCCGAACCTAGAGTAGCTTTCTCCGAGTGATTTGGATTCTTTAGGAATGAACATGGCCCGTGTCCCAGCACCATAACAGCTAATCTAACTCTACGTGTAGGAGTCGCAGCCTTCCGAAAGGAATGTGACGCGATGGATGCTATGCGTAAGTGTTTTATTTTTTTCTTAAGCCAAACCTTATTAAGGTTTATTAGGGGGCGATCAATGAATTTAGCAAATATTAAGCTGTCATACAAGTAAGTAAACAAAACACTTAAACATGCAGTTTGAAGTTGCGATATTCTTAATTCTCATTTCACACATAAGTATAGAATCACATATATACATATCCTCAGATTCTCCATACATATCCATTTTTATCTTTTTTTAGTATACTAATGCCACGACTTTACAAGTACAAGCAAGGTAACGAAATTAAGAGGAACAGCTCACTCGTCCATTTCGCAATCTTTTTAGTCGTAGCAGTCCTCATGAAGGGTAATCTCGTATTCTTCATCACCTAGACAAAAGAAATACCCAGGATGAGTATTTCATATAAATTCTACTTGAACTTTCTAATTCTATTTTACTATGTTCATCAAAATCGCATAGAATAAAATTCCAATTTAAAATGATCATGACTTGCTCATTTTAACTCGGAATTTCACATATAATATACCGTTTTTTATCTATTTGAAAATATCTGTCCATTTCTAAGGTTATTTTTGTCATATAAGGTCGTTTGTGTTCCGAAACCATAGGGTACAAATTCAAAATGAATATTTCTGGATTTTGCGAGATAATTTTCCAACTCAACTTCATTAAAAAATCCTTTAGTAATATATATATATATATATATATATATGACTGATAAACCCTTTGAGTATATAGATAAGCTCACTTTATATGCAAAAATTCTAATGGTAGTGTCTCAACAATTTATTTCATAAAACAATTCATTTTGAAGTATTAAAACTTAACTTGACAAATTTCTTTTCAAGTATTTTGAAAAAACTTTATATCTTCCAAGATTATTATAAATGAGTATATTCTTATTTTATTTTCCTCATTCCTTTTTCCAAAACAAGTAAATTTTCCTTTAACTTTGGTTTTTTAATAATTTTTACTTCTAGTGATAAAAGATCAAAGTTATCAAAAGGTTTATTAAGTTGTTGATAACCCATTTATAAATTTGCATTTAGAATGGCTTTAGAAAATGAGTCTTTTCTTCTTATATTTCTTGTTTAAAATATAAATTCTTGTTTTCTAAAACTTGGTCTTTTATTTCCTCTACAAATTTTATTTGAAAAGAATCCTCTTTATTGATAAAATCCTTTGTTTTTTATCTTATCATATGTATATTCTTTGAAAATAAGTTCCTTCTTTAGAAACTTGAAAATCATTATTTTCCTAAGTGGGTTTATAACTTTATGGGTTGATTTTATCTTGACTTTGAAAAGTAGTTTGCTTCTTGGTTTTGTTATGGAGTTGAAAAGAGTTAAATCTTAAGCTTTTTGTGAAAACTTTGAATGCCAACAAATTATTTTACTAAGACTTAGGTTATCATATTATGAAAAGAAAGTGTTTATTTCTTATATTTTCTTGATAAAGCTATTTTCGTTATTTGTGAAAACTTTGAGAAAACTTTAAGAAAACTTCCATTATTGAATTTCTATGTTATTGATAATAACTCCATTATTTAATAACAAGTCACATAATATAAAATTTAGTTTCAAGTTCCTTTATTAAAGAAAAATTATACTTTTAATTTTAGTTGAGACAATATCATTATGTAGATGCATATATTATGAGCATGTAGTATGTAGATGATGAAAATATAAGAAAAAGGTGAAAAGCAAGATAATAATAATAATAAGCAATGTAATAATATCAAGTATTGAGAATCTTAGCTTCATCAAGGTATCTTAGGACTAAGAATAGACTAGTCCCAAAAAGAATAAAGAAAAGAAAGAAAAGGTTTTTTTGACTTGTTATGGACAAGTCTAAGACTAGAAAGACTAGTCTTAAAATAATATGAAATAAATAAATCCAAAACATGAAATAAATAAATAACAAGTGAGCTTATATGCTCTAAAGATTATATATATAAATACATAAAATTATTTAGTTAGATATGAATAAGAAGTTAGCATAATAACAACAATAATATGAGCAAGTATAATAATCGACATAAAAATATAGAAATGGATGTTCATGAACAAAAACAATATATGAACATAATGTAGCTTCCATAACATTAAGTTTAGGAAACTCACATCATGGTCATGTAAAGTTACATGACATGGATAAAATATTAGTAGGGGTTTACCTTTGAGTGTTTATGTGGTAGGAAGTAGAAGATGAATGTGAGATTATGTTGTTAGTGATATGTGGTAGATAGTTTATATATAAAGAAGGATTTTTGTGAAGAATTGATTTGAGAGAGTTTTTGTCACGCCCCAGAGGGTACCCTAAACGTGGCAGTCTGCCGCATACAATATTAAAGCTAATGAATGACAAACTGTAGTCATGCAGGAGCTTCAATGTCATATGCAAGGCGTGCTTCTAAGATAGTAGGAGACTCATCGGGGTATTACGTTTACATAGATAGCAAAAGCAAGCATGAACTTAAATAAATAATCATAAGATCTTCATTTCATCATAAATTCGTACATCATCTTAGGGGCATTCCCCCTTAAAGTCTTTAATCGATAATACTATTATCAAAATAAACAAATCTACTACATAAGTCTACTATAGAGATTTTTCCTAGAAGTCTATGTTCAAAACTAAAAATACATAAACTTCCTCCAAAAACTCCAAGTAGCTTACGCTCGTACCTGGCATACGGGGCTCCTCGGGGCCAACCATAGATAATCATACTGTAATAGAAAACTATAAGGGTATAAGCATGACTAGCTTAGTGAGATAATTCCAACGATAGGACATTTCCAAAAAAAATCAACCAAGTATTTAATCAAAGCATATGAAAATGCACCAATCGTATGAACAAGCAAGATACACATGATTAACCGGAAATCAAGTGTAGCATGGATTTAACGCCCTCCATGACAAGGGTTGGGAGGTTACAGGCCCATACGACCATCATTTTCTGCAGATTTACCGGCTCCTGCTTGCCCTGTAGACTTTCAGGCTCCTACTAGCCACCATGTAGACTTACCGGCTCCTACCAGCCACCACTACCCTTTCCTCGTTTCCCCACACAAAGAAAAGTAGTGAACAAATACGACTCATGTGTATGATATGCATGAATAAATTTCAATTAAACATTTAACCATATAAGTGGAATTTCATATTAAAGGCGATCATCCATAATTTCATCATTTCAATACATAAGTCATGCTTATTTAACATACCGTCTTTCCATATACTTAACTTTCATTCAACAATTATTTCATGACAATTGTTCATTTATCTTTTCTTAATTTTCTAGTGCTACTAATTACAAGCACAATCAAGGAAATGAACTCAGGAAAAGAATTAACTCACTCCATATCGGTGGATCTAATCAAAGTAGTCCTCCGGATAAACGATCTCGGGTTCTTCGTCACCTACACAAGATGAAATACCCAAAATGAGTCTTTTGTAAGACTTCTATTCTTGAAGATTCTAATTTTTCCTTAAAATCGCGGTAAAATCGTATAAGGGGAAATTCCAACTTAAAATGGCCATAACTTGCTCATTTTAACTCGAAATTTCGCGCATAATATACCATTTTCTACCTACTCGAAAAGATCTACGCATTTCTAAGCTTATTTCCATAAAACTAGGTCGTTTTGGTTCCGAAAAGGTAGCGACCAGATTTGCCACGAATTTATAAAACTTGTCTTCCTTCTTGTAAACAAAGGTCATTTGAAAAGATAATTATTTTAAATATTTTGTAAACTTTTTGAAAAGTATATATATATATATATATGTAACGACTCATGACAAATGTATGAAGTAAATGAAGTTGTCTCAACTTATAAAAAGTAAGGTTTTAAAAGACTTGAACTTGAGATCTTATTGGAATACTCATCTTACTTTTGAAAGGATTCTTGAGTTATTTGAGATGAATATTTCTAAAATTAGTCTCTTGTTGTTACTTTAAATTCTTAAGGAGTAGTTTTATTTTCTAAACAACTTTGAAAATAATACTTTTGTTGCTTTATAATGATTTCAAAAGAATTTCTAATTCTTGATGAAAGATAAGTTTTTCATGAAATCTTTTGTTTATTTGAGAAAAACCCTTTCCAAGCATGTTCTTGAGTTTCTAAGAAATCTATTTATTTAAAATGAACCTTTAGTTTAAGAAGACACTTCTTTATTAAATTTTTGTTGAGACAAAAACATTATGTTCATGCATGAATATGAATCATAAACTATGAAAATATGAAAAGAACATAATAACTTAAATAAATAATCATATAAAGAAATAACTCAAGTATTGGGACCTTAGCTTCATCAAGGTACCCCGGGACTAAGAAAAGACTAGTCCCGAAAAGAGAAAAAAAGAATTTGTTTTGACTTGATGAGGACAAGTCTAAGACTAGAATGACTAGTCTTAAAAACAACTTTGAAATAAATAAATTGCATTGACATAAATAAATTGCATGAAAGATAAATAAATTACAAGACAATAAGCTTATATGCTCTAAATAGTGTATATAGCTATATAGATATGTTAGATAGTAATGAAAGTAAAAGAAACATAAATGAACATAAAGAAATTATGATTATGAACAAAAACAAAGTATGAACCTAATGTTGCTTTCTTAACCTTCATGGTTTTAGAAAACACACACTAAGCTCATACTAAGTAGATGAACATGAAGAAATCTTGAGAAAACTCTTACCTAAAGGAAGCTAAACTAAGAAGACTTCTTGAAAGAACTCTTGAGAGAAATTTGAGAGAAATTTTAGTAGAGTAACTTTAGAGAAGAAGATGTGTGAAAGAAGTGAAGGTGTGAGGGAGTATTTATAGGAAAATATGGGAGATAATTTGTGTTAATTAAATAATTGGAAAATAAAACAAATTAAGGCATAGAGAGAGAGGCCGACGCCATTTGTGTGTATGGGGAGGAGAGAAATTTATTTTTTTGTTATTTTGTTAATTAAAAGTAAGAAATGAAAGATGTGAAATTGTATTGGAAATGAAAATGTGTAAGAAGTAGGTGTATGGCTTGTAAGAATAGGTTGTAAAAAAAAGTAGAGATAGATGAATAGTGTAGAATAGTAGAGAATAGTGTAATGTAAAAGTAGACATGACGATTTAATACCGGTAGTAAGAAAATATGCGTATAAAAGCGATATCTGATATTTCTAACTATCGAAAAATTACGAAATTGATATTTTTGGAAATCTCATATTTTTATGAGTCTAACGATATATTCGGGATAATTTTTCTATTCCGGGCTTCCTGACACGTTTTTCAAGAACTATGTCCGATCGGGTTGAAGGGACACTCGAAATTCTTCAATCTGATATTTTTACGCAACCTATAACTATTACGAACCATTATAGCTAATTTTTTCCAACTTCGTTTTCTAGGGCTAGAGAAAACGGCAATGCCGGAGTTAAACGGTTACGGTAAACTAGGGTTTTGTTGACTCAAAGATCCGTTTTGACTTTCGATTAGGGTTTAGGTTTTTAATTTGGAACCGAAAATTCGGGGACTTACAGTTTTGGTAGAGAGAAATTTTGGAGAGAAGATTTGTGGAGAGATTTTGGGAGAGTTTTGATAGTAAAATGAGTTATGTGAAAGAATGAAGGAGGAAAGAGGTATTTATAGAATTTTGGAGTGAAAATTGGATGTAATTAAATTAATTGAAGAAGAAAATAATTGGAGAGTAAAGAGAGAGAGGGGTGGACGGCAACTCAGGGGGAAGAGAGAGAAAAGTGATTAAAAACTAATATTAGAAGAAAAGTGTAAGAGAAGTTTAGTAATATGTGGTGTAGAATTTTTATAGAAAAAGAAAATTATAAGAAATAAGTACGTAGGTTGTAAGAATAGGTTGTAGAAAAAGTAGAGATAGATAAATAGTAGAAAAAGTACTATGAATAGTAGACTAGACAATTAAAATACCGGTAGTAATAAAAATACTTGTATAAATGCGATATTTGTAATTTTTAGTTACCAAAAAATTCTAAAACTGATATTTTTGGAAACCTTATATTTTTACGAGTCTATTAGTATTAACGGAATATTTTTTCCGTCTGGTGTATCGAGGCACGGTTTTCGAAAATTGATCTCATTCGGATCCGAAGGACACTATAAATTTGCGAATTTGATACTTTTTAGCTTCCCTATATTATTGCGAACTATTATCAACAATTATTTTCATTTCATTGTTTAGGATTTAAGAGCGCGGGATTGCCGAATCTTAAACACTAGGGTTAGTTGTAAGCTTTGTTGACTTTTAGGGTTCAGGTTTGACTTCCGGCTTGTTGATTTTATTTGTATGATTTAAAAATTTTGGGGTTTTGTCTGTATTATATTTTTAGTTCAATGTCTATGGTTTATTTCATTTTATTTGTGATTATTTAATATTTTTTAATTCTCGGGATTGTTTAACCGAATCTAAGGTTATATGTTAACTCAGTTTAGCTTTTTGTGAAGATTGAAATTTTTTATTCTAAAATTCACCGAGGGATTTAAGGTCTTAGTATTTCGTTGTCGAGCGTTATTTGGATATATCATCTTGATTTGAGTGTTAGGAATCGAATAGATGATTTTATTAGTGTACGGATGTTGAATCAATCGATAGTTGGATTTTCTATTTTGTTTTGAGGGTTTTCTTTTTCTCAAGATTAAAAATTCTCATGTTTGACCTTATTTAGAATTTTTGTTTTAACTTGGGTTGATTTTCATGGTTTCGGTTTTTAGTTTCTGATTTTTATGATTATTTTCTAACAATTATGAAAATTTTTAGGGTTTACAACTTTTATTTAAGAAAACCTTTCCTTCTTTATCTTGTTGAGACAAAAATCAATATGTTCATACATGATCATGAATATGAAATCATGAAATTATGAAAACATAAGAAAGACATAATAAGTAATAAAATAAGCAAGTTAATAGAAATATCAAGTATTGGGAACCTTAGCTTCATCAAGGTATCCCGGGACTAAGAATAGACTAGTCTAGTCTGAAAAGAAAATAATAAAAGAAAGAAAAGATTATTTTGACTTGATGAGGACAAGTCTAAAACTAGAGACTAGTCTTAAAACAACATAAAATAAGTAAATAAATTGCATAACTTGGAAGTAAATAAATAACAATGAGCTTATATGCTCTAAAAATTATATATATTTAGTTAAATATATATATATATATATGAGGTTAACATAATATCAACAAAAACATGAGCAAAATAAAATAACAACATAAAAATATATAAATACATATTCATGAATAAGAACAATTCATAAACATAGCATAGCTTCCATAACATTAAGTTTAGGAAACTTACACATTAAGAGAGATTTAAGGAGATTTCTTACCTCAAGTAAGAATGGTAGTAGTGTTTGTAGTAGAAGAGAGTTTTGAGAAGAAATTTTGGGAGAGTGTTTGAGAGGAAACTTAAAGAGAATTTTGGAGAGTAATTTTGTGGGTAGTAGATGTGTGAATGAAGTGAAAGAGGAGGGGGGTATTTATAGGAAAATGATGACTGAATTTTGAGTGATTTAATTAAAGAAAAATTGAAAAAAAAAAGAGAGAGAATGAAGAGGAGGGGGGGTGGGGGCACCGGCCTTAGGAAGAAGAGAGGGGAGAGATGATATTTTTTGTATTTTTGTGTGTTAAAAGCAATAATATGTAAGGTAGATGTGATATAAAGTTATGAGAAAAATAAAAAGTAAAGATAATAGGTGTATCGATTGTAAGAGTAGCTATTAGAAAATGTAGAGATAAATGAATAGTATAGAATAGTAATGAATAGTGTGATGTAAAGTAGATGTGACTAGTAAAATACTGGTAGTAAGAAAATATACATATAATTGCGATATTTGTTATTTTTAGTTACCGAAAAATTACGAAATTGATATTTTTGAAATCCTTGTATTAAATCGGTTTTAATGGTGTTATCAGAATATTTTTACTATTCCGAGCTCCAGGGCATGCTTTTTGAGAACTGATCCCAATTGGGTTCGAAGGATACTCGAAATTTGCGACTCTGATATTTTTATGTTTCCTCATATTTTACGAACTATTATCACTAGTTATTTCAACTTCCTTTTCTGGGGCTAAAGAATACGGGAATGCCAGATCTAAATTCTAAGGTTTGTACTAATCTTTGGTTGACCTTGAGGGCTTCTGGTTGACCTTTAATTATAAGATTAAACTTACAATTAACCAAAATTTTAGGGGTTTACAAGAAGTTTTAGATAAATCTTTCATTTTTTATTGTATAACCAATTCACACCCCCTCCTCCCCTCTTGGTTACATTATTAGGACCAACACTAAGGAATCGTTGGCATCTATTGAACTCGCTCTTTATCAATTATCTAGCCAAAGAAAATTTAGAAGAGTATAATGAAAACATAAGTTATACTAGGGTTAATGAATATATACATGTTTTCGAGGTAAATTGTAAGATAAGCTTATTAGTGCAAGAAAAAGCCTTAAGGATTACTTCACCAAGTTCTTATCATCTGATTTCTCAGCAAACTCCTAGAATTGTTTACTAGTATAATTGTACTATCAAATTCACTAGGCAAGTTAAAGCCTCGCTTAAGGTTAATAACTTTAGATCTAGACCAGACCACCTGATCTCTTCATAAGTTATCAACAATATAGATTCGCAAAAAGTTTAAGAATCCTTTGTTTCAAAACCAACCTAATGAATTTTAAAAACAAGTGATAGAAAGTTTCATCATCCCTCTCTCAAGATGATTATGAGCGACTCCATTAGTAGCCTAGATCTATTCAAAAGAATTATCTTTCATTCTATTCAGTTGAAATCAGACATGAATCTAAAATATGCACCACTCATTTGGACCTGCAAAATTATGTTTTAGCTACTAATTACAAGTACCTAGTCGGTAATCGTTAAAACACTTTGATATCACATGAATTAGGTCTTAGATTTGCAAACCCTAAGTTAAATGATTATTTCTCCATGATTGCAGACATTAGGCACAAATTCTGAAGAAATAAAATGGAATTGAAGATGAAATTACAAATTAAGCATAGAGTCTTGCAAAAATAAACATCGAGTTTACAATGAATTTATCTAGAAAACTTTAAGATTTCTTAGCAAGAAAAAATAGCTCTTTTACTCAAGAATTCTCTCTCGACATTACGTTAGAAATTTGTTACAAATACTCTACATCTATCTTGCAGGCCTATGCACGTTTATTTATAGGACCAGACATAAAAATCATGACGATTTTATTTGTTGATGTGGCAAATTTTTTATAACCGAATTTATTCTTTATTTGCATGCATGTCTCTCAATTGCTAGCTCATAGGGTCTCTTTTCGCGGCGTACATTGAGCACTCGGAAGTTGCTTGAATGTCATGGCTCAATCTCAGCTGTGGCACTCTGCTAAAGAGCTTGAGTTCTTATCCAGGTTCAACCATGGATTCATTGAGTTGGTCGAGGACTCGAATGTTGGCTTCGATCCAAGTTGTGCTTTCCTCAACAAAAGTGTGATTTTTGTCTAGCTTTAGTCGTGGGTTGAACTTAGCGCTCGACACTAGAGCATGACAGAAGTTGTATCATGAAGTCCAAGGCTCATTCACCTTAATACAAAAGTTGGGGCTCATGTCTAGTGCTCGATTTAGGGTGGAAAGGTCATTTTGCCTTTGTTTTGCCTTGTTGTTATGCCCGCGATGAGTCTTTTGTAGGGTTCAACTAAGTTTCGATTTGCACAATTGTTATTTTTCTCTAAATATGATCAAAACATGTTGTTTCTTCTTCTTTTGATTCTAGGAGTTTAAAAACAACATTTAGACAATAAAAGCACAAGGTTCATAGAAATTTACCTAAAAATATATCAAATTAAGCCTAAATTCCCATTAATAGAATAGAGTAAAATAGACTTATCAGAACACAGTATCTAAAAGGCCTTTAACCAATGAAAAATCTTCAATGTTGTGGAATAAAAGGTTAGGTCACACCTCTAAAGAAGAGTTGGAAAAAAAAATTAGGCCAAGTCATTAAAATTGTATGATCTGATCACGGTGGTAAACATTATGGCAAACATGGTGATATAGGGCACCATATGGGTCCTTTTGCCAAATATTTACAAGAGTGGGATTGTTGCCCAATATACTATGCTTAGGAGTCCCGAACAAAATGGTGTGGCTGAAAGACGTAATTGCACCTTAAAGATATGATGATTCGTTCCAATTTAACTACTTTTTTTTTGGTTGAGGCCATTAAAATAACTTTTTATATCCTTAACCATGTTCCAAGCAAATCTATTGCTAAAACTCCTTTTGAATTATGGACGAATAGGAAACCTAGTTTGAATCATTTTTGTGTTTGGGGTTATCAAGTTGAGGTGCTGATATATAACCCATCTAAGAAAACCACTAATTCAAGGTCTACTTGATTTTAGTTTATTACTTATCCTAAATGTTTTTAAGGGCTATAGGTTCTATTGTCCTATACATGGTACTATGATTGTTGAGTCCATGAATGCTAAATTTATGGAGTTTGATGTAGCTGATATAACATGTGATGAACCTTTTAATATGGAACAAAATGTGATGAGTCTTCCATTACCTACTTTTCTTAGACCTATTTTACATAAATCTTCTTATGTGAATGATCCACAAATTGTTAGTGCTGTACTCGGTAATGAGATATGCCAGCCACAAGAGCATGAATCATGAATGCCTCTTAGAAGATTAGAAAGACAAAGGCGTCCTACTATTGCTAATGATTATGCTGTGTATCTTGGTGAAAATGTTGATGAAATTAATGAAACTTTAACATTTGATGATGCAGTCTCTGGTCCACAATTTGCTATGTGGTTAAACGTTATGAGATATGAGATGCAATCTATGGTTAACAATAAAGTGGGGGAGTAGTTAAGCTTCTTAAAGATTGCAAACTTGTTAGTTACAAATGGGTTTTTAAAGTAAAAAAAGAATCGAGTGGAAAAATTAAGCGTCTTGACAAGATTAGTAGCTAAGGGGTTCACTCAAAAGGGAGGTGTTAACTATTGCGAGACATTCTTACTTGTTTCAAGTAAGGATTCATTTAGAATTATTATGGCCTTGGTTACTCGTTATAACTTGGAATTACACCAAATGGATGTCAAAGCAGTTTTTTTGAATGGTGATTTAATTGAGGAAGTGTGTATGACGCAATCTCAAGGTTTCATTGAGAGTGGTAAAGAACATCTTGTTTGTTGGTTACAAAAAATCAATTTGTGGTCTCAAACAAGCATCATGACAATGGTACTTCAAATTTGATGAGGTAATTATTTTCTTGGTTTTGTTGAGAATAAAATTGACCAATGCATTTATTTGAAGGTCAATGGAAGTAGGTTCATCTTCCTTGTTTTATATGTTGATGTTATTTTGTTGGCTAATAGTGATTAGGCTTGTTGCATGAAACTAAAAGTTTGTTGTCTAAGAATTTTGACATGAAGGATCTTGAGGAAGCTTCTATTGTTTTAGGCATTGAGATTTATCATAATAGATATCATGCTTTATCAGGACCTTCTCAAAAAGCCTACATTGATCATGTGCTAAATAGGTTTAATATGTACACTTATCTTCCTGGAGATGTGTCAATTGTTAAAGGGGATAAACTTAGCTAGCTTCAAAGTCGTAGGAATGATATCTAGAGAGAATCTATGAAAAATGTACCCTATTCTAGTCTTCTGAGACGTTTGATGTATGATCAAATCTGAACAAGAGTGGATATTGCTTTTGCTATGAGTGTTTTATGGAGATTTCTCTCTAATCCTGGGCATGATCGTTGGGTTGCAGCTAAGAAGTTCTTAAGATACTTGCAAAAAATGAAGAACTATATGTTAGTGTATAAGAGGGTTGATCAACTTGAAGTAATTGGATGTCATAATTCGGATTTTGCTGGTTGTAGAGATGATTTAAAATCTACTTTAGGATAAATTTTCATGTTGGCAAGGAGAGCAATTTCATGGAAGAGTGCTAAACAAGGTTTAACATCTTCATCAACTATGCATGTAGAATTTGTGGCATACTATGAAGTTACGACATAAGTAATTTGGATGAAAAATCTAATTTCTGGATTCTTAGTTGTGGAGTCCATCATGAGGCCATTCTTAATATACTACGATAACACTATAGCTATGTTCTTTTCTGAGAACAACAAAAATTCGAGTGGGTCAAAACATATTGAGATCAAATATCTCACTATTAGAGATCTAAGGAGGAAAGGTGACATTGTAATTGAACATATTGATATTGAATCTATGTTGGCTGATCCATTAACCAAGGGTTTGAGACCTATTGTATTCTGGAGACATATGAAGGACATGGGTGTTTTAGAGTCTTTTGATTTTCTTGGGTAGTAGGAGTGTTATTTAGTCATCTTTTCTCAATGCATGACTTGATGTTTATTTGCAACTTGATGTTTATTACATTTGTTTTATTGAATACTAACCTTTGAGGTATTTTTCATACATGCTTATACTTTTGTTCAAATTTTATTGTTGATACTTTGAGAATTTGATTTTTTCTCAAAGGTGAGCATATGTCACCATTGTATATCTCATTTGTGATAGAGATATATGTTTAAAATTACATGTCTTATTTGATCTTTCAAAGACATGAATAATATTTTTATATTTATTTATGGATTTCTCAATGGGCTTATTGTTGAAGAATTTGTGAGAAAGAGAAATTATGTGTGAAAGGACTGATAAGTAATAACATAATTTTTGGATCATTTGTGATGCTATTACTTGCTACATTGCTACATGTTAATCCATGCTGACATTAGTCCTAATATTTGTGATCATGGAAGTCTTATGACAATGAGTGCAAGACGACTGCCATGGTTCAATATATGTGGTATTTTGTTGGACTAAATTGTGTTTAAGGTGTACTCTCAAACTATATTAGAGATAACTATGGCCACATTTGAGTTAGTTTATTATACCTACTTGCGATTACAATTAATGTTGCCTAAGTAGGAGAATATTGGAAAATTTCTAATATATTAGGCTGCCATTAATTATCTAGAGTTATGGTTGAATAATTATAGTTTGATGATTTATTTAGTTATTTGATCCATTATATTTTAAGCCAATTTACACCTTATTTTAAAGATGTAGTTAGATAGCTAATGTATGCCTTGATTTCAATAGTTAGCCTATAATGGGAGGCCCCTATTAGATTATTATAAATAGGTTAGGTTCCTTCTCCACTCCTTAACATAAGAGCAAAAACAAAAAAAAAAAAAGAAAAAAGAAAAAAGAAAAACCCTATTTGGCTAGGCCCATTGAAAGCCATTGATTGAGTAGGAGAAGAAGAGGAAGATCTAGTGATACACACATAATGGCATAAGAAGATAGTTATGGCTGCAATTAATACAGGTATGCTACGATGATAATTAATAGTATGGCATTCTAAATTCATATATTTGAATTGTAGAAAATTCTTATGTTGGAACGTAACCTGTCATGCCCCAAAAGGAGGCCTAAAAGGAAAACCTAAAGTAATCATATCAAGTATGCATCTAAGATATGAAAACCGTTTTGCAAGTCAGAGATTTGCAAAACTCTATTTAATATATGCTATACAAGTTTTAATTCATAAAAACATTTATAAAGCTAAGGAAATACTTTTTCTTTGGTCCTCCAAAACCATAGAGAGTCAGTATCTCCGACCAAACAGTAAAATAGAGAAGATAAATACATATTATAGAACTCCAAACCTGTAAAATACAGAAATAAAGATGAAAATATAATGAATTATGAATCATAAGATGATATATGATGAGTTTAAAGTCAAAACAAGTAAGTTGTAAAGGTTTAAGTTTGATTGTAGAATGAATGTTGAAGTTCGAATTTCTGCAATTTTTGACAGCTTCAATGCCACCATCTAGAGAATCTATGCCGCCGGCGTAGGGACGGCGTGGGAAGGGAACAATAGCGTTTTTCTTAACGCTAGGTGGAACGCCGCCGGTGTAGGTGAGAGTTTCTTTTAATGCCGGATAGGAACGCCGTCAACATAAGTCATGGATTTACCGGTGTATGTTGTTAGATTGAAGTTCTGGGAATTCAAAGCCTCGATGAACGCCGCCAGTAGTCGTATAATATTTGCCAGCGCAAGGTATATGTCGGCAAAATTTGATAGAAATGTTTATCTATATTTTTCCTTCGTCAAAGAGAGTTTTGGAGTGTTCTTGGAGATCTAGGGTTGGAGAACCATCAAAAGTGTGATTTTGATCCAAAGTAAGTATCTTAACCTTCTCCTATGGATTACATACCAATTTGTATAAGTTTTCTTAGGGTTTTGTTGTGTTCTTGAAGGAGAAACGTGGGAAAGATTAAGATCTCGAGTTTAATCTATCTCAATTGGATAAGGAGTGGGTTTTGTGATTAAAACAAATAAGTATAATGTTCTCATACAAAATTTATGCGAATTTCATGCAAGTTCTAAGGATTTTGTGATTGCTTGCATGAAGGAAACCCTAGATTTGGTTAGAATATGAATTTGTGGATGTGAGTCGGGTTTTGGTGATCCAAATCAGTAAGTTTCGTCTTCTCGTTGATGAATTTAAACAATGTGTGATTAGATGATCTTTATATGTTCTTGTTGTCATGAAATATTAAGGTTTCGATGAAATATTCGGAATTTGTGGAGTTTTGTGAGGTTTGTTGTTGTTTTTGAGGATATTTATGGAGTTTGATTAGAGTAGACGGTGCAGATAGTAGAGATTTCTTTTTAGGTTAAGATCTTTGGAGAATTCATGTCTGTTAGGATATATTGATAATGTGTTCATATCTATTGATATATATATAATATATGTTGTAATAGGATATTAGAGTTTATGGAATTGTTGTTGGTGTTGATATAAGAGTTTGTGGAGTTCGGGTTGTCTTTGTTGTTGTTGATATCGGATTTGAATTGTATTCCTGAAATTGAGAAAGGTACGACCAATCCTTGCTTGTTGTTTTTGCTTGTAAGTTTAGTATTGCCTGATTTGTTGTAGGAACAGAATTTCATAATAAACCTAATTATATTCGGCTTAATAATTGTCTGTTTGGTTGTGCTTGGTTTTGACCAGTAAAGACCTGGCAGACGGTGATACTGGTGAGGCACCCTGATGATCTTAGTGTGAGGTTGTCCCTAGTGGACTTGTGCCTTGATATGATTCTGGTAGAATTAGGTGTTTTTTGGATTCGGGTGTTTGGGGAGTACCCACTCATCCATATATGTATATCATTATTTATTTTCAAAAAGTTGTTTGATTTTCAATGGGGTCTGAGTAACTTCGAGTTCGGGATTACAGTATACCTAATATTGGACTGTGTTGTTTTGTTGGCTTAAGAAATATAATAATATAACTGTTTGCATTAGTTTAAGTTGCATGAATTATCTGCCTGTTATATGTGCATATGCATTTGTTTTTGGATTGGAGTTATCGTACTGGGCGTTGCCGCTCATTCTTTTAAATTTCAGGTACATGTGAAGAGGATATAGTATATGATCTTTCTGGATATGAGTTATTCTTTAATAACAGGGATGGCGATAGTGGACCCGATTACCTAACCGAGAACTAGTCTTTAGATATCAGGATTTCTAAAGAAAAGACATGTTTAGGTCATTTGGAGTTGTAGTTGGATGTTTATGTTGGTTTTAGACAAAAGGATTTTGTTGTAAAAAAATTTTTAGTTTCTGCAGAATTTGTTGGCTAAGTTATGTCAACTTGGATTTTATGTTTTAAAAGGGAGATTATGTTTTTATGAAGTATATGTTTTTAGTTTTAACATGTTTCGTATCCTATGAGATACCCTATATGTGTTTACAAGTGATAAATGTTTTATATGTGGATGTTAGAGCCTTTGCGTGTCCTATATAAGAGAGGATACGTGGCGGATTGTAATGCCTTCAGGTTAGGGCATTACAGAACCATTATCTAATTAAAAAAATTCATTCTAAGCTTATATCATATACTATAAAAATCTCTAACTTAATTACAAAACATATGAATTACTTTTTAAGCTAATTCTTCAAAACTCAAATATCTTCATTGTCACGCCCCAGAGGGTACCCTAAATGTAACAGTTCGCCACACTCAATATTAAAGCTTAAGTATGATAAACTTAGTTATTACCATAAGCTTCGATATTAAGTGTAAGACGTGCTCTCACAATTTTAAAGGACCATACATGGAATTATGAAGCTTAAGAAGATATAATAATAAATTAAGAAAAGAGGATTCATAATAATCATTCATTCATAATCATTGTCTTTCAAGTCCTTAGGGGCATTCTCTCGCAAAAAACTATAAATCTATTACAAGATATTTTCTAAGAAATTTTCATCTTATCTAACGCTAAACTTCATTTAAAGGAATTCCTTAACCAACAGGAAAATACCTGGCTGCAGGGTCCATGTGGTTTCAACCACAAATAGGTAAATTGTAAAAGATATCTATAAGGTTATAAGCTAACATGCTTAGTGAGAATTATTTCCATAAGTAAACTTCTTGTGAAGTAAAATTCAAGCAAGTTATTTAAGCAATCCGGTGAAATGCAACATACACGTAGGCAAACAAGGCATATAATTTTTCGGGAACTATATGTTGAATGGATTTTCGCCCTCCATTTGGGATTTGGCAATGTATAATCTCAAAACGAGTAGTTTTAGTTAAATTATGCTTTCGATCAATACGCCAAGCATATAAGATCTACTCGGGTTGAGCCATGCTTCTGGACTTTCCGCCAAGCATTGGTTTGATTCCATGTCACCGAGCAATCGCTTTCGATCATAACCGCCAAGTGTTGCTTTCGACCGTGCTACTATCCTTTTCACCCAAGGATAATAACCCCATGCAATGTGACTCACTTCGTGGTATGCATAAATCTATTTATTTAAGATATCGTAGCCTCATTATTATCAAATTTAAGGCAATCATAGAATTTCATACATATCAAGTGCTATACTAAACAAACATCTACTTATAATCCATTCCGGCCTCCATATTCTTAGAATTCTTTCAATAATTTTTTCGCATACATATTAATTTGTCTTTTCTTAATTCTAATGAGACTAAACTACAGGCACAATGAAATAAAGCTTTTTAAGGAAATAAATTCACGATGCCATGTCGACACTTCTTCTAAATGGATGAGTCGCTCAAACAATCCACTTAGTCGAAATAATCATCAGGGTATGAGTATTCTTCCTCGAAATCACCTAGTCAAGGAAAATACCCAAAATGAGTATTTCTTGAAAACCTTATATTTTTACGAGTTTAATGGTATATCCAGAATTTTTTTACTATTTCGAGCCCCGGGACACGTTTTTCAAGAACTGTATCCGTTCGGGTTCAAAACGATTTGCGGTTTTACTAATATGATCTTTTTAAGCTTCCTTATGTAATCACAAACTATTCTACATACTAATCTCTTACTTAATTTCTTAGGGTTGCTAATACGGGATTGTGTCACGCCCCATAGGGTATCCTAAACGTAACAGCCTACCACATACTATATAAGACTCTCGAATTCCCTCTCCGAGCCCTTCAAGAGTCTTGTATAGATGTAAAGCATCCCTTTACGACAATAGAATACTCAACCAATGGAGTTAAGAAGTTTAATGTGGCATTCATTAGCCATAGATAATAAGCCAAAACACATAAATATATATTACAAAATCTAAGGGGCATTCCCCCGCAAAATAATATTAAGTCCATTACAGTCATCCAGAGTCCTTTAGTTTCCAACGGAAGTCTAAACAAAAGCGATGTAAACTTCTATGGGAAACTCTTATCTCCGGTACCTGAGCTGTGGCTTGCCTCGGCCTAAGCTAGATAAACTCGTGCTGCAACAAATAAAAGCTATCGGGGCGTAAGCTAACTAGCTTAGTGAGTAAGAACTTCCATATCACAATTAAGTACAATTCATCTAAACAAGTGATTATTCACGCAAATGTATGCATCAGACAAATGAGTTCAACAAACATATGACCAACTAGAAATCATATGTGGATGGACTTACGCCCTCCATCCCGGGTTAGCAAATTAACGAATCCTGCGGTACGACGCCATTTAAGCACACGGTCAACTGAACAATAATTCGTTTTATGGATCACGATTAACTAACAATTTCGTTTTATGGATCACGATTAACCAACATATTCGTTTTATGGATCACGAAAAACCAACCAATGCTAATGCTCCATCCCCATCGTGATATGAATGAATCCAATTACAATTGAAGTCAAATATACATTAATTCAATTCTTTTAGGTGGCTAACTATTATTCCCAGACATTTAATATAAAATACTAGCTAATCAATCAATAGCTTAACACCCGGTTTCGATATTCCTTAAGTTCCATTTCACACATCAACAGTAGACAAATATATAACTCCCATATACCCCATCATACATATCCATTTTTATCTTTGCCTATACCACTAGTGCCACTACATTACAATCACAATAATTAATTGAGAGCGGAAGTAGTACTCACTCGGCCATTGGACGCCGGTCTTTCTAGTAGTAATAATCGAGCGGTAAGGTGTCGTCTTGCTCGGGATTACCTACCAAGCAAGAATAATCCTGATGAGATTCTCATCATGTAACTAATCCAAGCTATGCATCTAAACTAGATGAATTCGGAATTCTCGTTATTTGCGGAAGCTCCGACTTAAAATGGCCATAACTTGGTCATTTTAACTCGGAATTTCGTAAATTTTATATCGATATCTATCTACTTCGAAAGATATATCTATTTCTAATATTATTTTCAAGTTTTGAAAACATTAAGATCACGGAACAGTAGGATCAGATCTGTTCCGTAGATCCTCCAATTTCGAAAATTTGTTTTGCTTTTGATGAAAAATGTTCCTAGTTGATGATTCATGCATAAATGGTATATGAATGAATTCTGACATGAATATCATGTAATGAACTCCATATATGCATGGTTTTGATGATCTTTGATGGTGGACTCTTATGAATTCCTAATTATTAAGAAATTCCTTAATGATCCCTCATAAAAGTTATTATTATCAACCTTACATCCCCTAATGTTTTTATGATTTTATCCCTAGAAGTTACTTGTCACCAAAAAAATGAGTTCCCAACATCCATATTAGTCATGGCCTTCATTTATGCATAAAAATCCACCTTTTTCATTGAGCAAATATGTTTTTGATTGAGCTACTTATAGAAATCCGAATTTTGAAATTTTCATTTTCTTGCATTTTCCTTATGAGAAAACTTGTTTATTGCATCAAAAATTGAAGCTCCAATATATCTATTATCTAAAGACTTCATTTAGTTCATAAAATATGCCATCTAAGCTTAGATACTAAGTGTTTATGTGGGCATCACCCAAAAATACGAATTTGACTATACATCCCTATATCCATATTTTTCATTCCAACTTTACTACTTGTTTTACATTTTCCTCATGCCTAAACTCATCTAAACTTATGAAAATCATTCCTTCAAGATACCTATTGCACATATCCTTCATTTTTCATGTGAAATATGAGTTTAAAGATGGTTTTGGTGGTTTTTAAAGTAGGGTTCTAAATCCATCCGAATTTCCAACAAATCATTTCTAACCAATTATTTTTCTTTTCAAGCTCCTTGTCTTCTACACATGTAGATCTACCATCTAACCTATCTATACATAGTCAAGGCCACATTTTTATGATCATCAATGCATAAGAATCAAAATAAACATATGGACATAAAGGTAGATGAAAATATAGATGTCTAAACATTAGATCTACTAGATATGATGCATGAATCATAAATCTCATGGCATGAACATCAATATATATATAAGATCTCTACTTCACATGCATGAACAAGATGATACTTCAAACAAAACTCCTTCAAATACTAGATCCACTTCTTGTGATGGCTTGAGATTCTTGTAGTAGTGTTTTCATGTCCCTTGCTCATGCTCATTGGGATTAATGGTGGAAAACACACAAGAATGATCTTTCCATTACAAGATTTGGGAGGAACAAAGCTTAAAATCAACCTACCAATAGAGATCAAAGGTGGAAATGAAGAGAATTTGAGTTGAAAATGTGAGAGGAAGAGAGAGGGGGCTCACGGCACTAGTAGGAAGGGGAAGGGAGAGTTTTTACTTTAGTAAAAATTTGAAACAAGTGAAAATGAGGAGAGAGAGAGAAAAATGTGTTTATATATGAAGACATTAGGGTTTGTTAATGAATAAAAATTAGTAAAAACAATTCAAATGAGGGGAAAAAGAAGGGGGGGGGGGGGGGGGGGGGCGGGGGAGGGCGCCGGCCATTTGCTTGTGTGTGTGTGTGTGTGTGTTTTGAAATTTGATATTTTGTAATTTAGATAATTAAAATGTAATAAATGTGTTAATTAATTAAGAGACAAAAATTCTTGGAAAAGAAAATTGAAATGAGTAGTTGTAAGGATGTAAGAATAGGGTATGGGTAGTGTGTAGTGTAGGTTGTACTTGTGAATAGTAGACAAGACATCTACTTTACTGGTTGTAATGAAATCACGGGAAAATGCTATAACTGTAATTTTTATAGCCCGAAAAATTATAAAATTGATATTTTTGGAATCTTTATAAAATTACGGTTCTAATGAATATTTCGGAACATTTTTTTGAGTTCGTGGTCCCGGGGCACGCTTTTCCGTAATTGAGCTCGGGAAGGCCCGGAATTGAAAAATTCCCGAATTTAAAACTTTCAAAGGTCTAAAATATGCTTTAGAACAATAATTCAATTTCATTTACTTTATAAAATTTCTTTTATTATGAAACCGAGGAAAGCCGGATTTAGGGTTCCTAAGCTTTTCTTACTAGACTCAAACTGGACCGGATTAGAGTTTCGCTTCCAATTCCCGGGGTTTCTTAACTACTGAGAATACCGGGGTTTATAGATTGCTAGACTTAAACCATTACGTCTAATTAGGGTTCTGTTGACTTTGGGGTTTCGTGTGACTTTCCAATTAGGGTTTAAGCCAAAATGATCACAAAACTTTGGGGGTTTGCATTCACACCCTCTTAGCCCATTCTCGACCTGAGATATACTGCACAAAACTGTGGGGTTGTAGCTAAACCATAGCTCAATGAATAACAAAGACCAAGCCACGCAACAAACAAACGTTAGACAATTGTTATTAACAAACATATGCAATGCAACACTCAAACATATGATATGCATAATTTAGATGGCTGAAATCCAAATCAATGGAGATTTACTCCCTCTCTTGAGGGTTGAAGAACCAGCTCAAGTCATTTATGCATAGGAGAACTATGAACTAAGGAAGGGGGTGCTTCTCAACTTAAAGCACTCAGCTCATGGTTTTCCCAGCCCATTGCATTTAGCATTCAAACTTTCCAATACTTATAGCTTTCAGCTATTTCATTTTGAAACTAATTTATATTGAAATATAACCTCAAAATTCCCTTTAGAATACTAAGGAGGGAGGATTTCATTTTGAAACTCATTTATGCTAAAACTGAAATCTCATTTTATATATACATATATGCTGCCAACATATCCTCCGCTTCCCGTAGAACCATAGAACCTCCCTAAGTACTAACATTCTATGACCAATACCCATATAGGCGACGTCCTTTGGTGTCTTTTTAGTTCCCGGGGTACTGACAATCCTATGGTATCTAATTGAAGAAACAGATCCACTGACTTTGCTTAAGATTACCACAGAATTGACATGTTAGCACGTGACATGAATACCATGCTAATACAAGTCTGTTGTCGTGCAATGCATGTTCATTTAATTAAGTAATCAAATAGTATTAAGTCATTTTATTAGGTAACCAATCGATTTATCAAATAATCATCTACATTAGCAACTCAATGATGAGGATAAGTTTGCAATTGATGAAGAAAACAAAGAAACATACTTTAATGGAGATTAAGTCCAAGGCTGGCAGCCTTTGGCGCCTTACTTTTTAGGAGCTTGGAGTTAAGGACGTGAAGAACAATGTGGAAGCCTTAGATTTGTTTGTATACCAGCCCAAGGCCAACGGTGTTGAACCCTAATGCTGGCGGCATACGTTGTTGGCCTTCGACTTATAATGCAATTTTTTATATTTTTTTTGTACTTCTTTTATTTGCTTATAGGGTTCTGATATAAATACTCCTTTGTAATGAGTTTGAGACAGTTTTTGATGAATTTTAACTTAGTTGGCAAATTTTCTCTGATTTTTCCTTTCTTTTATTAATCCGTATGAGATTGTGGTGAGATTTTTATTCTTATCAATCTTTGAGATTGTGGCAAACAACCATCCAAGTTAATTTGTGCATCATATTAGATTAACTAGGGTGTAGTTTGAGTTAATCCTAGTGTGTAATATCCTTAAATAACATCGTCTATATCGTTTTCTTTCATCCTAAATCCATATAATATAAAAAACTCAATCTGTGTGTAATTTGTGATTTACAGTATCAAGGGTTTTAGGCACATAATATTTTGGTATCAAAGCACAATTGCGGTGACGGGGTGATTGGTAAGTGTGAAAGTTATGATCTTTTACATTATTTTTGAGTTATCTTGCCAATTGTGAAGATTTCGTTATGTCCTAACTGAAAGGCATTACAACCTTTCACGTGTCATTCTCTTTATAAGAATATGCCAAGGCTAAGAAAATCTAAACCACAAACAAACGATAATATGAATCTTCAAAACTCACATAAAAAGGATACCTGTTTAAAGGCACTATCAAAACTAAATCTTCAAATAATCTCATTAGCATAAACCATAGCCAACAATAATCTAATTTATGACATAAAAGAAAACTCTTAAAACATCTTTAAACTCATAAAAACATATAAATGATTAAGTCTTCATCTTATTCTAAATCCAATCCATGTATTCTAAATATTAGTAGGGTAGTTGGTCCACTATCATCCTCCCCTTGATTAACATGGATATCATACCTAGAAAGATCATAAATCACCTGATCTTCTCCTGTTCCTGAAAATTGAAAGAAATGAGCAACAAGCCTTATATGCCAAGCCACATACAAATGCGTATGCACACACAACATATATTATAACGAGCAACTATTTCTAATGCAACAAACACAATTTATTATCTGTAATTAGCTGGCAAGCAACACAATTCAGAACCATATGCATCTAGTTCCAAATATGAAATAACTCATGACTTCATAAAAGACAAACATATAAAAAATAGATAATTATACATGTATTGGTGTTAGGAATCTCCCATATACCCACGACCATACTTCTAAAACCTAATATATCGGAATCATCTCCAAGTACAACTCCACTCGGAACAACGTTACACAAAGATCATTAGGTTGTCAATGTTAGTGTCATACTTTACGTGGTCTTTACTAACCGTAGTCAATCATAAGTAGCAAAACAAATTAATAAGCCAGATAAAATTAGATCGATTTGATATTCTAACCCTACAGCACATACAACAAGTAAATCTAAACCTATAAGCACATACAACAAACAAGGTAATGTCATACACGAATCAATTTCAAGGAATAAAAACTCTAAATCACCAATTCTCCTTTAGAACATAACTCAAATTCACAAAAACCTGATATTATAAACATAACAGCCTTCAATAGCATACACTATCTATAAACCCCTAGATTTTTATACCAAGTTTTAAGCTCAAACCCTAGAACTGGAAGTCAACCAAAAACCCTAAAGTCAACAAAACCAATATCAAAACCCTAGAATTTAGGTCCGGTAATCCCACGCTCTTAAGCCTTAAACAACAGAACTGAGATAATTGTTGATAATAGTTCGTAGTAATATAGAGAAGCTTAAAAATATCAGATTCGCTAATTTCTAGTGTATTTTGGATCTGAGCAGGATCAGTTTTCAAAAACCGTGCCTCGGTACATCGAATGATAAAAATATTCCAATGACACCATTAGATTCATTATAATGTAAGGAATTCAAAAATATCAGTTTCATAATTTTTCGGTAGCTAAAAATTAAAAACATCGTATTTATATGCGTATTTTCTTTACTATCAGTAAATTATTACTCTTGTTTACTATTCATTGTACTTCTCTAATATTCATCCATCTCTACTTTTTCTTACTACCTATTCTTCTACCTATATACTTATTTTCTTATTTTTTTATTTTTTACCTTTCCAATACATCGTATATAACATCATATCTTACATATTACTTACTTTTCCTTACAAATTACAAATTTAATTGTTTTCTCTCCCCCATTCCCTCTAAAACCGACTCTGTCATGCTCCGAAGGGTACCCTAAACGTGGCAGTCCGCTGTACATAATATTGAAGCCTAGGAATGACCGCCTCAGTCATGCGAAGGCTTCCATACTATGTACAAGGCGTCTAACACAATGAGGAGACATATCGGAGTGATACATTTTATATTGATACAACTTATGTAACAATATAAAGGAAATACAATTCACTATACTTCAAATACAATTCATAAAAAATTTTTACTATATAAAGCTATTACAAAGCAATTCACAAAACCTAACTAATATCTTCAAGTATTCTTACTTCCTGTTAGAATCCCGAAGTCATATTCAGCTCCAACCATCTCGGTCCCTAGGTAGCATTCTTGAGTTAACCTGTTTAATCAAACATCTATTGGGGTATAAGTTACACTAGCTTAGTGAGAATTCCCTCAATTCCATACCATAACAAGCAAGTTATAAATCATCCATATGCTATGCATGAATAAACACATGAGCAGACAATTACGTATGAGTATCTGGAACCCATACACAGAATGGATTTACACCATCCATATCTTGGGTTAGGGATGGTATTGAAAGTCTACACGACTGCTGCTAGTCCCTGAAGCCCCCTAGGCTCATAGCACTCGACTCGGTTAGGCTCACACATGGAATGCATCCCCGGTGCGTCTTAGTTCCCTATGAATGAGCTCTGATGCTTGGTCTCATTATCCAAACGAGTCATCAGACCATTCCGATCGACCTGCGTAGGAGTAGCACGCTACCAAATATAACATGTCCGATGCGATGCATGACCAGTTTAATTTTTGCTTAGGTCAAATTATTCATACATTATTTAGAGCGACCAATCAATTTGATACACATAAACAGAAATAATATGAACAGTGCAGTTATCCAATTGAATCATGGTTTCGATATGCTTTAGTATTCTTTAGCATACATACATCAAATTCTCATCATCTATCCCATCTCCATTCATACCGGTTTTTATCTTGTTCCTATAATTCAAATGCAACTAGCTACAAGCACAAATAAAGTAACAAAATAAGAGGAAAACTCACTCGGCCATTGGATCACCGGTCTCTTAGTAAAAGTAATTTGGTGGTATGGAATCGTCGATTTCAGGGTCACTTAAAAAGGAAGAAATACCAAAATGAGTATTTCAAATCAAAAGTAATCCATCCTTTCTCATACAAACTATCAAATTCGTAATTCTTGTCCTAAGCGGGAATTCCAACTTAAAACGGCCATAACTTAGTCATTTTAACTCGGAATTTAACAAATTATATATCGATTTCTATATACTTCGAAAGATCTATCTAATTATAATGTTATTTTCAAGTTTTGAAAACCTTTGAGCTTCGAAAAGGTCTGATCAGATCAGAACAGTAGCAAAAACCGATTTAGAAAATTGATTTTGTGAAAGTTTATAAGTTTCTATTATCCAAAGCAAGTATACATGCAATATGAACAAGCTACTATCATAAATGATATGTCATGAGGTATCACACACACATACACACACACACACACACACACACATGTTCTTGATGATATTGAATAAAAGAAATTTTTAGAAAGGCTAGTCTTGTATTCTTGACAATCCCCACTTGTTTTAGAAAAATTCCTTGATAAAATTTATTTATTCTCGTTAAAATTAAGTCTTCATTATGTATATTCCTTGAGGCCTTTGTTTTTCAATAAAATTTTCCATTTTACACTTTGTAAATATATTTTTAAATATGGTTCATCCCAAAATCCGAATTTTGTAAAAATTATTTTTGTGGTGATTCCTTTTAAGTAAAAATCATTCGATACTTAGAAAATTAAGGCTCAACCATACCTAGCCACTAAGGACTTCATTTCTTTAATAAAACTTCTATTTTGAGTTTAGAAAGTAAGTGTTTTCATATCATTACTCCATCATTACGAATTTTTTAAAATGACAACAATTCAAATTTTCCTACTTTATTTCTACTCCTTGTTCTACATATTTCTCTTAGCAAATCCCATCTTAACTTATAAAAATTGTTACTTAATGATATCTGTTACCTATACTCTTCATTTTTCATATAAAACACAAGTTTTGGAGTTGATAAAAGGGTTCTTAAGGCATGGTCTTGAAACCATCCAAATTTCACAAAGTTAGAATAAAACTCAAATTTTATACTTTGAAATCTCTTCCTATTTTGAGAATCTCTATTAGCAGATCTACCATTTACTTATAAAAAACATCTCCTATTGATACCCATTTCATAAGCCTTTCATTTTTTGAACAAATCCTTCATTTTGGTGTTGAAAAATGGGTTTTCAAAATTAGTCTTGGTGGAGATCCGAATTTACAAAATTTGTTTTTGGACATATCTTTTGATAAAATCCATCTAAACTTATGAAAAATCATCCTTTACATATCCTATCTTAAGAGCCTCCCATTTCTTGAATAAAAACGTCATTTTTAAGTTAGAAAACATGTTTTTAAACTATGTCTTGGCCTAAATCCGAAAATAGAATTTTATTTTGAAAAATAATCTTTGAAAATCACCTTTGAACCATATAAAATGAAGTCTTGATGATATATACCCATTAAGCCTTCGTTATTTCAAGTAAAAATTCCATTTTGATACTTCGAGAGTGGTTTTTAAATGTGGGTCTTGCCTAGATACGAATTTCACCATTTTTATTTGAGTTCAAGACCAAGATCTACACTTTCTATGAACATAAATGTAAAAGAAATCCATGGTAGTAAACCATAAACTCATAGATCTAAACTTTAATCATCAAGAACATTCATTTATGATATTCCCTAAGCCCTTCATTTTAAATGAAAAATATACATTTTGAAGTTGCAAAATAACTTTTCTAAATATGGTTCCCTTTTTATTGGAATTTTCAAAAATGATTTTTGTTGAAACTAAAATAGATCTTGAGCTTTTTAATACTTTCCTACTACCATCAAGCTATTACGAGCTATTTAAGAACATAAAACAAAAGTCTAATACATGTATGAACTTAAAACAACTAGATCTAGTTTACTATACTAGTTATAAATGTATGAACACTATGATGGTTATGTGAATGATGAATATATGCACAAATCATTAGCAATAACAACATAACTTGAAAATAAAACAAAATAATCGTAAAATAACTCAAATAACAAGATCTAAAACATAAACAAAATCAAAGCTACAAAAAAAAAAGTTAGATCTACAAAATATAACTACTTTTAGCAAGAAAATAATAATAATACAAGAGAATAATCATGGATAAGAGGAGTATTTCATTTAGCATCATCATCCTTAGCTTTTAAGCTAATGGAATGTCATTTGATGCATGAAACTCTCACTATACTTTACCTACATCAACTATGGAAGTTTTGGACAAGAGTTTTATCAAAGGATCTTGAAGAAATAAGTGTGGGAGCTCAAATATAAAATAGAGGCAGTAAGGTTTCTTATAAGAACAAGAGAAAAAGAAGAGAGAAAGTCTCACGCCCCCGAAGGGTACCCTAAACGTGGCAGCCCGCCACATATAATATCAAGGCTCAAGAATGACTACCTTAGTCATGCGAAAGCCTTAGTATTACATGTAAGGCGTCTAGCACGGTAATAGGAGACACTTTGGGAAGCATAATTTAAGCAAGTAAAAATGATCATATAAGAATCCAGAAATAAAACATATTATATCATTAATAGCCAAAGGTCTATTACATGATTTCTTAGGGGCATACCCCCGCTAATCCCAAGGATTGTGATAATCTTTACATCATCCAAAATACCACATTAAAGATTTCAAAGGAATTCTAATCTAAGTCTTCGAGTAGATTTCCTCCAAAAGCTTCAATATACAAAACTTACACGGATACGGGGAGGCTTCGGGCACAAAAATAGGTGTTCCGAGAATACAAATACCTATAGGGGTGTAAGCTTATGGGCTTAGTGAGTAAATCCCAAAATTCATACTCAAAGTAAATTATCAACCAAGTTTATTATTCAAACATATGGAATGCAACAACCACATGGGCATACAAGACATATGACTTTCCGGGAATCATATGTTGAATGAATTATGCCCTTCATTCGGGGTTGGGTATTCAGGCCAATTACATCCACAACTTTTTAAAACACTTTTATAGATCTTACCGGCTTCTATACGCCATCAAAAACTTGTAGTTATTATAGGTTCCTACTAGCCACCAATTTTGTAGTTTTTACCGGCTCCTACTCGCCACTTACATGATATACCGGTTCTGCCTACCACCACTATTATACACTTGTCCCATCAATTATATAGTAGTGAATGAAATATGACTCAACATATGAAGTGCATGAATAATTTATTAATTAAGGTCTAGTAGTTACATTTAACTTCTTTCAAGTGATCAACCAATTTCAAACACTCCAAGATATTAATGCACATACAACTTTATTGCAAACAAATTGAGTTTCGATGTACTTAGTATTCTTTCAACATATTATCATACACTTCCTTTTGATTTTGCCTAAATTCTAGTGCAACTAATTTTACAAGCACAATCAAGAGTATGAGAAAAATAACGGGGAATAAACTCACTCAGCCATGATGACACCTTTCTTGATGGATGAGTCGTTCGGGATTTCCACTTAATCGTAGTAATCTTCGGGATATGAACAATCCTCCTCGAGATTATCTAAGAAGAAGAATACCTAAATGAGTATTTCATGAACTTCTATTCTTGAAGATTCTAAACTTTTCTTAAAATCGCGGTAAAATCGTATAAGAGGAAATTCCAACTTAAAATGGCCATACTTGCTCATTTTAACTCGGAATTTCGCGTATAATATACGTTTTCTACCTACTCGAAAAGATCTACGCATTTCTAAGCTTATTTTCATAAAACTAGTCGTTTGGGTTCCGAAAAGACAGCGACCAGATTTGCCACGAATTTGCAAAAACTTGTTTCCTTCTTGTAAGCAAAGCTCAAATGAAAAGATAAATATTTCAAGTACTTTGTAACTTTTTGAAAGATGTATACATATAGTAATGACTCATAACAAATGGATGAAGTAAATGAAGTTGTCTCAACTTATAAAAAGTAAGGTTTTAAAAGACTTGGAACTTGAGATTTATTGAAATATTCATTTTTTTTTGAAAGATCTTGAGTTATTGGAGATGAATATTTTTTTCTAAATTTAATCTCTTGTAATTGCTTTAATTTCCTAAAGTGTGGTTTTATTTTCTAAACTTGGATTCAAAAGTAATAAAATGACATTTTTGTTTCTTGTAATGATTCCAAAAGAATTTCTATTTCTTGATGAAAGATAAGTTTTCATAAAACCTTTTGTCTATGTAAGAAAAACCATTTCCAAGCATGTTCATGAGTTTTTAAAAATCTATTTCCTATTTTTATTTAATAAGAACCTTTAGTTTATGATAACACTTCCCCATTTATTTTTATTGAGACAAAAACATTATGTTCATGCATAAATATGAATCATAAATTATAGAAATATAAAGGAACATAATAACTTGAAAGATTAAGCAAATAAGAAAGTAAATCAAGTATTGGACCTTAGCTTCATCAAGGTACCCCGGACTAAGAAAAGACTAGTCCCAAAAGAAAAGAAAAAGAAATTGTTTTGACTTGATGAGGACAAGTCTAAGACTAGAATGACTAGTCTTAAAAACAACTTGAAATAAATAAATTGCAATAAGTAATATAAATTGCATGAAAGATAAATAAATTGCAAGAATTGAGCTTATATGCTCTATAATATATATAGCTATATAGATATTTAGATAGTTAGAATATAAAGGAAACATAAAGAACATAAAGGAGTTGAGATTATGAACAAAAACAAAGTATGAACCTATTGTTGCTTTCTTAACCTTCATGGTTTTGGAAAACACACACTAAGTTCATACTAAGTAGATGAACATAGGAATTTCTTGAAGAAAGTTTACCTAAAAGAAAAACTAAGAAGCTTTTCTTGTAAGAGCTTCTTGGAGAGAATTCTTGAGAGATTTTGAGAGAGTAACTTTAGTAAAGAAGAAGTGTGAAAGAGTGAAGGTATGAGGGGGTATTTATAGGAAAATGTGGGAGATAATTTGTGTTAATTAAATAAATGAAAAATAAAACAATTTTGAGGCATCATTGGGGGGGGGGGGGGGGGGGGGGGGGGGGCGCTACTTTCAGCATAGAAGGGGGAAAATTTATTTTTTTGTTATTTTGTTAATTAAAAGTAAGAAATGAAAGATGTGAAGTTGTATTGAAAATGAAAATGTGTAAGAAATAGGTGTACGGTTTGTAAGAGTAGGTTGTAAGGAAAAGTAGAGATAGGTGAATAGTGTAGAATAGTAGAAAATAGTGTAATGTAAAAGTAGACATGACAATTTTATTGCCGGTAGTAAGAAAATACGCGTATAAAAGCGAGATTTGATATTTTTAGCTACCGAAAAATTACGAAATTGATATTTTTGGAAAACTCATATTTTTACGAATCTGACGGTATATTCAGAATATTTTTCCTATTTCGAGCTCCTGGACACATTTTTCAAGAGTCGTATCCGATCGGGTTCAAAGGACACTCGAATTTTGAAAAACTGATATTTTTATAAAACCTATAGCTATTACGAACTATTATAGCTAATTTTTCCAACTTCGTTTTC